>BLKR01011273.1:0-35422 GCA_011170035.1 Teleogryllus occipitalis
CTAGCGCTTAAACCATGCGTAGGATTTTTTTCAAATTGAAGAAACATCTATCTATCTAGTTGAAGCTTTGACATTTTGAAAACCATTATTTAAAACTTGGAGGCTTTTAGATCAAGCCCCACGGCCATTCTCGAAATTTTCTCAAAAGTTTTGTTCAAAATTTTTTCTTTAAATTTATTGTAATAACAGAGCAAAATACACTTATAAAAGTGGCATAGGTTCTATTTTCACGGTTAACAGGATTTTCAAAAATTGCAAAAGTTTGAATTTTTCTAGCGTCTTCTCACAACTGAAAAAAATGCAAATTTTTTTGCGAAAATTGACCAATTGAATAACAAAAAATTAAACTAATGTTAAAACGATAATAATATAGAAGATGTAGCATTACAATACTATGAAAATCGAGAACAGTACACTGATTTTTGGAAGGTTTAGATACCTGTAAATGCCTTTTATCCAAAACCACAAATTTTTGGAATTGATCACTTTTATCAATAATCCTGCGATATTTAACAAGCTATTTAAACAGTAAAAATAAAAAAAAATGCCTTTACATATTTATGGGCTTTAAGAGTGTAATACAAATTTATTGGGGATCCTATTGTATTTTATTTCAATTATCTATGTCCCCGTCTGAAGTTGGGACTCATGGCAGTTGCTTAGGCCAAAGGACGGCCTTGCGAACAACTAGAAAACTCTAGCAGAAACTTCTACGAATCTAATACGAACGATATGGTAGAAAGAATAAAGATATCAAGTTTAGAAATTAAGAATACTCTTCTTATTCCCTTATATTACAATAGTTCAAAATGTTAGCAACTCCCTTATATTTGGAAACAAAATAAAATGGCCGTTTTTGTAAGCTTAAAAAGTCTTCGTACACACCTGTTGAACAAAACATATTACGTTATTTAATACTGGGTATGAATTCCATTTGCTTTTATTATTGTCTCTAGTCTTTGCAACATAGATTTCAGCAACGTTGCCGTAGTCGCAGGCTCAATTAAACTTCGGTCTCTCAGCCCTCTCATGTTAAATATTTTTTCATTAGACAAACTGTATTTTCTATTTTCAATCCCATAACTGACCACATATGACCTACGGGGTCATATGTGATCAGTGAATGTTAGGGAATTTAAGACGTGAATGAATTTGCTTTCTTAGTGTTTTAAGGTAGCTATGATATAGTGGCGCCTCTAGGGTGACCAGATTAGTAACCAGGGAGGGCACCAAATATAAGAATATTTACCGCTTAAATGTCCGACCTATTTTCATTACTGGACATTTGATTGATGCACAAGTCTGGTCTAAGGGATCCCAATTCTTTTGTTAATATTCTGTCCTCATAATTCAAGTTTCTGTTGGGTAAATATATTACTTTATTCATGTTAAAAATGGATGACGATATTCATATTGTTTTGTGAAATTTTTAATTTAAATCACGTTTACGAATTCTCGTACAGATCAAAATACAAGCAATTTCGCACAGAAGCATTGAGGAACAGATTTTTTAAACACCGTGCTAACATACGTTCCTAACGTGTTTGCAAATATCAAAATTCAGGCAGACACATGGCGCGGTTGCACATGATTTGTGACCGACGAGTGCAATAAGCGCATATAATTCCCTCTCACTTTCTTCCCTACAATGAAGAAACCATCCTCGTGTTAAAGGGCCAAGCGGCGGCCACAGGCCTCCTGTGTCCAATGCCCTGTTGCCAAATCCTGAGCTGTTGCCACTTGCTCGGTTATCGCTTCCCAGCTAGGATAACAAAAATTACACTGCTGGCTTGAATAGCCGTTACAGCTTTCTTTCGGAAAATAAGGGTTTCAGTGCAGCTGGTAATTAGTCGATTCTCAAAAATATTTAATTGAAAAAAGCACCTACCATTGCCGCAGTTACTCACTTTCTATTCATCTGATTACCAATACAAACAAGAAAAAACCGGTCTTATTTTCTTGTTTTATTGGTAACGGTTACGTAATATAATACAACTTTTACACTACTAACACTTCATTCTTCTAATAAACCTTAAGGAAACGACAGAGACACGGCTGAGAGACAAAAATATATATAATTATTGAAAAGCAAAACGATATATAAAATTCCATGTCTACAACTGATTTCAAAGTCATTTGTCAGATACATACTCTAATGTACAGAATAAAAAATGAGTAGTGCAGGCTAGGATTTGAACCCGAGATCTTCAGAACAAGATGAAGCCACCCAACCAAATACGCTACGATATTGTCCTTGGGCAGGTCACTTATGTAGTGTTTTGAATATTACAATGTTCTTGATGCCAGAAAATTCTTTCGAAAAATCGCAAAAGCTACTGTTTATTTCAGACAAAATTCTAAATAAAACGTATTTTAAAATTTAGTATTTAAAACGATTGCACTTGGAAATAAATCTCCAGCATGTGTATTGGTGGTGTTCGAAAACATATATATTGTCACTATATAACTCAAACTTTTGCGAAAAACACTCATATTTTAAGAAACGTGCACATGAGATGATTTGAAAGACTAATAATGAAGAGCAGATTACATTAAGAAAGAAATATGTATAATTATCTTTCGTCTAACGCAGTGTATTCTTCAGACAACGTTCACAGAAGTAACGAATAGTACACAGAAAACTGCCAGAATAGCAAACATTTGTTTCGGTACATTTTTCAGTTTTAGAGGAATATCATTTTGTCACTCAATAGATCTTCATTGTATTAATTGTAATAATTAATTAATTGTATTGTAATAATTTTTTCAAATATACAATTTGTCCGATTTGTTACACACGATTCAAGCAGGAATCTTTAAGTTAAATTTACTATGCGCACGAATGAAACAATTGAATATTTGTAATATTGAAAAATTAAAACTTTGTAAGGAAAAAGACTTACAATGTTTTTAAGAACACGTTGCAAAGGTTGCGATAGCTTAGTGGCATCGTTACAGTTTTCCCTGTAACGTTACTGACCGCGAGGCCCTAGAGTTCGAGTTCCGACGTTGGCGGATGTTCGACTGTGGTTACATATGTAGGTCGAAATACTTTGGAGCCGCTTTTAAGAAAAGTTTGAAAATGCTTCCCAGGGGCTTCAACTAAATTACCCCAAAATTCAAAGAATTATTTTCAAAATCGCAGGGCCTCGTTTCGGGCCAGATCGTTAATGGAAAATTAGTTTTGACAAAAATTCTACGAATAGTTTACACACTAGTGTTCACAGAGAAACAGACAGACAGACCAGTGGACACATGGACGGAGAGACGTACGTTTTGATATAATAACAACACTCTCTTGGTAACTTAAGACCCCAAAACGTGTAATTCCATTAAATTCTCGACATCGATTTACTGCAACATTACATACATACCTCTCTAAATATTACTTTTGTTACTCTGAATGTTTACGAGGAAGTAAAAATAAATATATAAATAAATACACTTTCACACACCACAGAGTAGGTTACACGCAAAAAAGAATAATTACAGAGCCCGAATTCCTGCCCGTGAGAATGCAGTTCTAATGTTATTACATAAACAGGGGGTCCCACCAACTATGGACCACCCCCACAACTTCTAAACGGTTCAGGATATCGAAATGAAGTGTTTGCTGAATAATGCGGAATCATGGGGCAAGTAAGGAGCCGTAGAGAAATTATCTATAATATTTTTAATTTTCGAGAAATATAATCATCTTCGATTTTTTAAATGGAACTATATATTTTTATCACCAGCAATGGATAGACCATGAAAAGAGGATTAAAATGATGTATCATTTGCTAATATTTTGATAGTAACTTGAGTATAAAATTAGGCTTTCTGACATGTGATTTTGAATTAAACTGGTAATCGTTGCAACTCTAGCTTTTGGGGAAGGTGGCCATCACGACGTCCAGACTGTTGCGTCTTGACTGAGAGGGGTGGCAGTGGGGGATAAGAGGCATAACTACAGTAATTCTTAGTGATGGCACAGACATCACACTAAGAAATACCAATTTTGACAATCAGAATGGGAGACATTTTCCATTTATTTATTTGGATTTAACTTGCCTTCTACTGAACTTTCAAAACATTGATCGTTCCAAAGAACGATATAAAAAGTTGGTAGCGTAAAGATGTTAATAATAATAAATATCATTTTCAAACTGAATAAGAAGCCAACCACCGTCTCTTCGTTGGTAAATGTCATTTTTAATTAAAATGATCACTCGTCCACTTTGTAACCATACGACTGCTATTCTTGAATGGAAAAGAAAACTGTACACTTCCGTCTTCTGCATTTTCAAGTTTGAGGCAGCACTTGGCGCTATGAAATGAGAAACTCTCTAATCAGAATGAACAGTAGCGAATGCAGATATGCATTTTTGTTAAAGTTTGGTAGTTACACTGATAGAACTGTCAAGAGTATTTCAAGTTTTTTATTACTTTGTTCTTCTGGTTGTACGTGTTTAAATAGGAAGTTAAATTACTGTGCATAATAAGAGAAAATGTCTACCTATCTATTATTTGATGAATTAATCAAGATATTACAATGAAAATCTTTAAGAATTCATTCGCTTCCCATATACTAAAGTGATAGCTTGTTTCTGCACTGAGTTCGAGTTTTGTAAATTTAGAAATGACCTTTATAATAATAATAATTATTATTATTATTATTATTATTATTATTATTATTAATTTTATTATTATTATCGTTTTCGCTACAATATATTTATTTCGTTCTTTTCGATTATCGTTGATTTGGAATTTCAGAAGAAGAAAAGTTCAACTCAGATCAACAACTGGGAAAAAATTCTCATTCAGATCGTTAAAATTGATGTTTGTTCATATGTTTTTCATGTCAAGATCATGAATTGCTGCAATTACACCTTCATCCTACACGGCCATCTCTCTCACACTCCTCTCTTCACAAAACAGTATCAACGTCGCGAAGGCCACCTTCCCAAAACGGCGACTGTTGCAAAGGCTACCCGTTTACTTGAAAATCTGATGCCAAAAAATCTAATTTTATACTCAAATTACTCTTAAAATACTAACATATGATAAATCATTTTATTCCAATATTCATCATGATAACATTGCTGATGAAAAAATATATAGTTCAATTTAAAAAATCAGACATGATTACATTTCTCGAAAACTAAAACTATTATAGAGAATTCCTCTACCAGCATGTTTCCTGCCCCAAGATTTTGCATTGTTCAGAGAAAACTGCAACTCAATACCCTGAACCGTTTAGAAGTTATGGGGTGGTCCATATTTGGTGGGACACCCGGTATCATATAAACATGAGAAACCCTATGTAACTTGATCGATGATAAATGAAAGTGATTGCTGTATACTAAGCGAATGAATAGGGATGACTAAATACGTCTCGTAGTGGAAACCTCGAAATGTTTACTTTTCATAGCGTCAACTTCGGGTAGCTATATTTTCTTAATTAAACCCCAAAATATCCAAGCAATTATTTCAAATTAAATAAAACTACAATTTTATTGACAATAATACTAACCTGATATGACTTTCTACAAACAATTATAAGGAGATGTGAACTTCTTCATCCTAAATTTTCATCCTAAATCGTTACTTTTAATTTTAACGATTATGTTAATGTTTGCTACTCAGAGACACGGAGCACGCTCGAAAGAACACAATAAGTAAACGAAATTGAGGATATTATGATTATTATGTCATAGTAGCTTCATTGTTGAAATGACGACTGATTCTTTCATATGAGATTTTCTGTGTTTCATGAAGATGACCTCGGCGTATTCGTATTTCGAAGACGTGTAAACTTCCACGATTTTGACGCGATAAGCGATGACCTCAAATAATCCACTTCGATTCAGAGGGTAGTGTCAAAAATCATTGGCGTGTTAGTGTCGAATGGAAAAGAATGCGTCTAGGAATTGTTTTGAACTTGGAATAATTGAATTTTAAAAACATGTTTATTTGCAAACTTTGCACCCTCATTGAAATTTACTTAACTGCATACGTAAGTTCACATTCCTTCAATTGCAAATGTCCATAAATAAACATATGTCAATACAATATTATAATAGTATTATTACTTTTTCGCATATTCCATGCTGATGCTATATGCTTCTAAAGGCAGCAGACTTACTGGTTAGAATGAAATTGTGAATGTTATAACAATGTATTTCGTATTTGGAACGTGTGAATACTGAAGAGCCGGAAGCTTTAATGTCTATATTTATACGTCAAGACAATTAATGCAAAATTATTGTTTTCTTGTATATTTAATTTGAAAAATTTTCCACAATTTTATATGTAAAGAATTGGCTTCCTAAGAAGGTGGATAAAGGCTTTCTCGAGGGAAAGCGAGTGTTACGATTTACGCTTACAAGCTCAGCCTATTTCACCTTGAAACGTGTGGAGGAAGGACGCAATTTTCACCGGGAGGTATTTCTGGAAGCCAATTGATGACTCTTTCTTGCTCCCAAGTTGAAGATTGTTCGGTAGCCGACTCGAGTAGTATTTTAAAATTTATGCTGTAATTGTTAAACAAATGGAACTTAAAGTATTTAGAATAAAATGAAAAATTAAGGAGCTGAAAACCAGGAATATCTAACCAGCGACAATTTTCGTGGCAATTAATGTTGTGGCCGCTTGTCCTCTCCACCCCGTTAGGAACTTCAAATGTATTTGCCGGAGAAACTTAGCGAGCCGTTGCAAAACGGCTTGTAGAAAAGCTTAACGTGGGAACTGCCAAAAAAATAGTTGTCATGACATGCTAATTTCTTATAAACAATTACGTATCTCGAAAACGAAAGGAAGCGCTAATCGGATTGCGGAATTTTACATCTCGTTTAAAGGCAATTTTAAAAAAGCAATACGTTTTTTGTAAAATTTATAAACAATTTCCAAATTTTGCAATTCTAAAGTGGGAAGGGTTTTCTGATGTCCCAGAACCAAAAACTGCGAATTAACAATTTTGCAACAATTAACAATTTTATAAACAATTACGAAATGTGCGCTATTCCTGCCGGGGAGTGTCCCCAAATTGTCCTTGATTTGATGATAGCAAAATAACAATTTTGACATGAGATGCAAATTAATTGCTTAATATCTAGTTTAATTGTTACTTTAATGATAAATATACAGCTGGTCTTTGAATTTTACTTTATTTTATTGAAATGGTTCCCTAGAAGTCCTAACGATTCGAGAAAGACAGTATTTTGCATTTTTGCAAATGTAATATACATATGAACAATTGAAAATATGCAATTATAATCGTTTTTCTTATCGCAAAATTCTGTAGTAAACTGGTCATTTGATAAAGTTCATAAATTGCGTTTGGACAAGAATATTGGAATTTAAATAACTATAAGAGCGTAATTGTTCTAAAATTAGTGTTATTTTATCTGATATCAATGTAATTTCTTCAAAAAGAATTGTGTTAACAGTGGTTAAGTGCTATGAGTTCATATATATTTCAATGAATTTATTTTCATGTTCATTGAAGTGTTTCTTTCATGTATTTTTCATTTGAAAATACTTCCACATCTGAACTGGCGGCGCCCGCCATTTTGTACGACGTAATTTTGTTAGGGCACTCCCCCCTGCGTTTAGATTGGCTACGATGGTTTGTGAGGCTCCGCCTGCGACGTTTCGTCATGACAAGGGCTGTCCAAGCCGTGCAAAAGCTGAACTTAGCCGCAGACGGCCGCGATCAATTTATGTTTCCAGTACTGTACGTTATGATTTCGCCTATTTATTATTATAAAAACTCCTCATAAATGCTGTATAGTTATCAAAATAAAATTAAATGTATTATATTAAAAAAAGCGAAAGAGCAAATATACGAATCAGTTTTTCGGTTTTTAAATTCTTGAATAAATAATCAAGGTGTCTTTGCAAGATTTTTTATATTTAAACAAAATATTTTGGGTATTATTTACCACGTTAAACATGTAAATATGGCAAATATCATTTTGCAAGAAATCCAATAAATGTCTAATTGAGGAATTCTATTAAAATGCCTTAAGTGCGTTTTTTCGCAATTGAATGTAAGTATATAAATAATAACATTATATAAAATATTTCGTTCAATCCTAGTAAATAATGTATCAGGTTCATAATGTTATGTTTTATTGCATAAGTACATGTTTTGAAAACGAGCTACTTTTTGAAGTTAAGAATATGAGAATTTTGAAATGTGTACGAATACAATAAAGCAACCTTATAGACGAGTTGCGTGCGCTAGTATTTTGTAAAGTAGCATTATGAAATTATAAAAGAATCAAAATGAATTTTGGAAACACATTTCGAAAGTAATTTTTGATTCGACAGCGTAAGACATTGGCATTGTTGTCACGTAGGGGGTGCGGGCTGGAAGGTCGGTCGTAGGACGGACAGTGTAATTATAGTTCTGGACTCTCTTTGGCAGGCGAGGACGCATGACCATGGCGGGTCGGCGGAGTTAGGGACTGACAGTGGTGGCTTTGAGCATCAACTTAGGTCACTGCATTGCCGCTGACCGGGAATTCCTAGGTTCGAGTCCCGACGGAGTCAGCATTTTCGACACTAGCTTTCCAGCTAGGTCGAGTTCAGCCGATGTCTATAGAAGAATTCTAGCAGCCGGCTGTTCTGTAGTTTTCCGTGGTTCTTCTGATCAACACCTGGCGAATGCCGTAGCAGTACCCTAAAAATGAGCCACCGATCGCACGCAATTTGGAATGAAATGTTTAAAATGTTCTTTTGATACATTATTCGCAGATAGAACATTTTGGACATTACATAAAAATTAGCATCTCGACTTTCACGTGTTGAATCCAAACAACTATATTTTATTAGTATAGCGTATACATGTACATATTTTTTCGTATTTATTCTTATTCAAAATGTAAAGAAAGTTGAGAGCTTAGAACACCACAACACTCGATTAGACCTCACCCTGCTCATAACACCCGGCATTGTCCTCACTTTAGTCATAAGACTTTTATGTGCACGTACACATTTTTACGATTATGCCCATGGCCAAAGAATATAAATCGATGACGTCAACGAATTTCTGCGATATTATTGCATGATACAACTCTGTAGTTGCGTCACGACTTTCTCCGCACGCTGCTTTGTAAAAGAATGAAGTAGATGGCACTGACTTCTTTCACCGTCAGGGGGTAAATGGGCCTTAGACAATCGATCCTGCTGTGATTTAAGAACTGGAATCATAAGGCTCAAATTTAGAGCTAATGAAATTGCAAACAATTTTTGTGGTATTCTAAACTTCGGGCGCTCGCACGATTTAGTGTCACATGCGCGATCGCGGAGTGGTATTTTTGCCGCCGATTAACATCCTTCCCTTTTCTCAATATTAAAGCTTCTCTTGGCGGCCAGTCATGGGGAATTTATTAAATAACATCAACTGGGCATTGTAGTAGATTAAAAATGTATTGAGACAATTTTAATTACTCTCCAGAAAAGAAATTTTTGGAGATAATCTGCAAAATCAGTGTTCTACTTTGGCTTTACAAAACACTGATGACAAATACTGTCACCGCTCTACCTTTGACACTATGTTTATGAAAGAGAGCAGATCAAATGACTCGGGAAACCCCTAAACGTTACTCGAATTCGGGACGTTTCAATTAGAAATAGTCAAAAAAATGTTCACTATCCTGACCGGGAGTGGGTTCGTCACTTTTAATGCGTATCAATAAAAATCAAAAGTCGAGTTATTTCCAAAAAAAATCTTTGATGTATTCTTTTAGAAAATGCTACATTTAATAACAGGTCAACTGTTCTGAATTATTTCAACTTTTGTTCTAAACTCTTCTTGATAATACCAATACTCTCACTAGTCAGTCATTAAAAAACACAACAGGAATATACTTTACAAGATATGAATATATACCCTTTCTACAGTTTAAAAAAAGACATGTAAATAGGAACACTTGACAAAAAGAGAAAAAAACACAGATCAAATATATATTCCATCGCAATGAACTCTTAAAGAAAAATATTCACACAACTCTTGTGTTAATGGAAATTACGGTTTCAAATGAATTTCTACTTGGGAACAGATTCCGTTCATCATCATCCCTTACATTCACAAACCAAGAACTTTCCAATTAAACAAAGATCAAATAAATTATTATCTCTTATCTTTCAGGATGAATATCAGGATCACACATGGTAATACTTTAAACACGGATGTTATCATCAAAAATGAATTTCAATTTACACACAATTACAAGAAAATGTTTTTTAGTTATAAATCTTGTATCAATATCTGTACTCGACGTACTGATACGACGCCTATCCCACGAAGGTACCGTTGGCCGGGGTAGACGCGCAGACTTACGACGTTCAGGGTAACGCTCTTGTTGTTGGCGGTAAACTAGGTTTAAACCCCCGGATATCCCTCCGCGCTGCCATTTTTCGCCTTTCGCTTGCTATATTTTTCATGTGGCACTATCTATGATAATTTCTCTTAATTTCTTGTAACCTCTCATTCTGTCTCGTGGAGGTAGGAAGAAGTTTTCTCTATCGCCCTTTCGAGTATGTAGCTCGACTTAAGCAGTTACAATACATACAATATAATTATGGGATAATAAAAATTTAATGAAGTAATAAAATAAAAATTTAATAAATAAGATGAAAATGGTAAAGAGGGGGAGAGAGAATGTGTAGGTAGCTAAATGTGTTACAATAAAACGAGAGTAGTAAGCATTAGGAATTGAGAGTACTAAAATCCATTGACATCACCTACAAATTACACGTAATGAATAACCAATTCATTTAATTTATACAATAATTAGCAAAAGAGTATTATTATGATATTTTTATTACAAAAATATATGAAAAATATTCTTACATATTCATCACTCTCCTAAAAAAACTGGAACAGCGTGGCGTGTTTATGCTGCGTAGAGAGCAGACTGATGACGTTGGTCAATTTTGCACGAATTTGGCGCAAATGTAATCGGGTCTTGAAGACGACTTTACCGCTTTCTTGTGCCTCAATAGATAACTAGAGAATAACCGGTTTCTTCCCTCCTTGCTGAGATCAACCTTCAACGCCCATCGTCGTTTTATTTTCAAAGGCGGGATTTATACCGCCCGCGCGATCGCTGGAAGGTTAATCGAAAAGATAAATTTTACAGTATTTTAGTAAAGTACCGCATTCCAGATTTTGGAAAAAAAAACATGGCAATAATTTTCAAAGCTTTATAACTAAACTGCACCCCAGTGTCCATGAAACGCTGAAATTCTTCTATGGAGTGTTGTTTTAAAAAATAAAGTAATATAAATAAGTAAATAATTTTATGCGGACACCAGAATTTTCTTCGACTACCAAAGATCCTCTTCCATGAGTAATGTATTCATAAAGAGAATGGAATGTTTTTGACTTCGTACGAACTGAACTGGAAGCTCGTATACGTGATTAGGTACACGAATGGCAATCAAATTCGCCACCATGAACAGGTTGCCCCTGGGACTCCGCGTTATCATTCCTCTCTATCAATCAATTTTTACCCTTTCGGAATCGTAATGGAGTTAATAAAAGCCATTGTTCATGTGTCACAGTTAATCACCTCTCAATCGAAATTTACTGCATTTTCGGTGATTGGTAATGGATACGTAATAAGTGCTTGATTGGTTTCCGAATATTCCTCTAGGGAAACTCGCTAATCTGACTACCTTATCATTTAAAGCGAATCTACAAGAACTACCTAAACTATTACATTATTATAGTTAATGGATATTGGATTAACGAAAAATATCAATCTTTTTAAACAATTGTGTGCTTTTGTCTATGTATACGAATAGTGGAGTTTCAAAGAATTATTTGAATAGTTATGAAAAAGCACAAATCATATACTGAAATAATTTGTTTATTGAAGGATTACGAGAGATTATAAAATTAGCGAGATCCTTCCGCAGTGTGCATTTCACGACATTTTTCTCATCGCAGATTTGCAATACTATTCACTTTAATGTCTGCGTCGTACTACTGACTTTCATCTCCTTCCAGCCTGTACCTTTAATCCAGGTTTTTCGAGCTTCGGAGTCGACAGTGTCTTGAAAAGTGCGATCGGCTGGGCCCGGGTTTAGAGCAGCTTTTGAATGTGGGATACAATCCTTTAAAACAGCCGTGAATAAACGTTTCCAAGAATTCCCAGTCTCTTATTTATCTGAAATAATGATTTCATCATATTTCAATTCAAATATAATACATTGTGAATCAAAGTGAACAAAACTATTGGGGAATAAAAGCATAGTATACTACAATCATTATTCTATGTGCATGAAATAATTAAATTTAGTAAGCACGGATGCTGTATTTAGAATAAAAAAATTAGAATTACGTAAAATTGTTAGTATCTTTTGAGTATTTGTGAATTTCCAAACATGGAAATATACATTAGTACAAATATTTTATGACAAGTTTATTTATGCAGAAGATTGTGTACTGAATGCCGAGAGAACACGGCATTGTATAACCTGTCACAATTCATAGAGTGACAACGCCGTTGACTGCTGCGTAAACCATTCTACTCTGCCTCAGCTTATAACGAAAGGTTAATGTTAAAGGAAAAGTATGGAATGTGACCTCACTACACCTCGCTATTTTGCCCACCTCAAGACGTTCGAAAAAAGATCGGTTTGTCGTAACAAAAATTGTAAATAATTTGTACATGTAAGCACAATTATTACGGAAAACTCCAGCCGTATGATGACAATTAATAGTGTAGCATCAGTGTTCACTTTTTGCCACCATTCGACGTACAATTGTCCATTTTACGCCAAATCACTGTATGAAAGTTCCAATTCAGTTCATTCGCAAGTTTTCATTTGTTTTATCGTCTTGTAAATCATTCAACCAGTAGCCAAAATATCAATTATAAAATAACTTAACATTTGTTAAATTTTAGTTTTTTGGTACAAATGATCAAACATTTTTCGGCATCTTCCTACAACTAAAATATTGAAGACATAGATTTTTTCCTGAATGAAATATGTTCCCTAAAGATAGATTTTGAAATAAGATCATGTACAATTTTTCGAAAATTTGAGTACTTTTCGCGTAATTTTTCGTGAAAGAACGGGCGAGAAAGTACTTGCTGTTTCAACACCACACAACGTTTTAAATTAATTTCGAGAATATTCGTCATGTTGCGCATTGGAAAACATATGCAAAACGTTTCTGAAACGAAATATCAAAACGGATCGCGCAGCTGCCACAAAAAATTTTTGTTACGACATCAGCTGGTTTGGCAATGAATTAAGAGCTGTGCATGAACGAACTTTTAATTGAGGTTCTTTGAGCAGCGTTTCTTCCGCTGCACGTCCTTCACGGTGCATGAAATAACCTTCTCGTATTGTTTTTAAATAAAACTTAAGCTTCCTATCAACTTAAGACCAATGTATTTTACAGTTTATCAACACTGAGACATTTAAAACTTACGTGACTAGACGACAACATCCATACCTGAGCTTTCTTAAAAGGGTCCCTCTGTCTGTCTCTCTTTCTGTCTCTGTTTGTCTGTCCGTCTGTCTCTCTCTCCGTGCCTCTTTCTCTGTGCCTCTCTCTCTCTCTCTCTCTCTCTCTCTGAGGCTCTCTCTCTGTGCCTCTCTCTCTGTGCCTCTCTCTCTCTCTCTCTATGTGACTCTCTCTCTCTGTGACTCTCTCTGTGTCTCTCTCTCTGTGTGCCTCTCTCTCTGTGCCTCTCTCTCTGTGCCTCTCTCTTTCTGTGCCTCTCTCTTTCTGTGCCTCTCTCTTTCTGTGCCTCTCTCTTTCTGTGCCTCTCTCTTTCTGTGCCTCTCTCTTTCTGTGCCTCTCTCTCTGTGTGCCTCTCTCTCTGTGTGCCTCTCTCTCTCTCTGTGCCTCTCTTTCTCTCTGTGCCTCTTTCTCTGTGCCTCTCTCTATGCCTCTCTCTCTCTCTCTGTGCCTCTCTCTCTGTGCCTCTCTCTTTATGTGCCCCTCTCTTTTGTCTCTCTCTGTCTCTCTCTCTCTCTCTCTCTCTCAACGACCCGTCACTAAATCAGCCTACCTTCGCCTACGGAACTTAAAATCACATCAATCTTACATATTTTACTCCATTCATTTTAACTGTTTTAAGTACGTAACAATGATAAATAAATCCGTCTTTTTATTGGAATGGAGGGGCAATTGAGCTTGTGTCCTAATGGAAGAACCGCACCCGACCACTCCCTGACACAGGTCGCATCCTCTGCAATGGCCCTTGCAAAGGGAGGAGTCCGCCCGCCGTGGCGAATGCGGGCTACAGCCGTTTGGCGCGGCGCGGCGCGGCGTAACCGTGGTCTGAGGAGCGCGGGTGGGCGGAGGGGCGAACTCCGCTCAGCGCGAGTGCCCGGCGCCGTTGCAGCGTGGCAGAGTGGGGCAGCGCATCTCGCTGGTCGAGTGGCCGTCGTCCTCGCTCCCGCCCGCTGCCGCCGCTCTCCTGCAGACGCGGTGCCGCAGTAGCGCCGCCAGCGGCCATCGCCTGGGATGGTTCAGAGGCGGTAATGCCTTTGCCTGTGCAGAGGCACTGACCGGGAGGTCCTGCAGTTCGTGACGAGTGCCGATGGTGGGAGGATTTTCGTGACAAGCTACTTAGCCGGGTTGAATTCAAGTACCGTCTGGAGGAGATTTCTAGAGGCCAGCTGCTCTGGTCGGTAGTTTTCCGCGGTTTCTTCGATCAATACCAGGTGAATACTGGAACGGTACCGTAGAAAACTGGTCGCGGACCGCGCGCGATGTTTCCTTCCTCATCCTTACCCCTCCTTCGCGTTACACACTTGTCAGGAGCTTCGTGCTTGCCCCGACTGGGGCGGTGACTCGCTGTTGGAGATACTTGGAAGGAGAATCTCCGCAAGCCGACATGAGCAGGTTCTTCTCAATCTACACGTCGCCTCCGGTCTCTTCTATTCGCATAACCATTTCGGTTCACATTTAAGAGCCTGTCGCTGCGGCGTCGCATTTCAAACACACTAACGTCGCTAGCAACTCTCCATCGACTCGGTATCCACTCTACCACCGTCACTACCCATTCGCCTCTGACTTTTTTTGTTTCGTTGGCGTTTGCACATATTTTTGCATCAACATTTCCATCTCCACGTTAGTGTAACAGCCGCAGCTATTAAAATCTGCTGAAGCAAATCCAAAAAACAACAACAAATTAATTCGTTTTTAAATATCGTCGGCTTTAAAACCGCTGAAGAATAACATCAGCAGGCATCTTTCCTTTATTTAACCTTCTGCAGTGTTGGGATCTCCTATACTGCAAGGTGTGGTGTCTCTTA
Source organism: Teleogryllus occipitalis (assembly GCA_011170035.1). NCBI lineage: Eukaryota > Metazoa > Arthropoda > Insecta > Orthoptera > Gryllidae > Teleogryllus > Teleogryllus occipitalis. The sequence continues at coordinate 15,277 of BLKR01011273.1, forward strand.
TACTGGACATATTGCTGTTATTGCCCTTCCAGCAGAGTCGTTGACTCCGTAGTTCCCCTGCTTCATAAACCAGTGCTGTCACTCCTCGAATTGCTGCAGTCTTTGTTTCAGTCCTTATCGCAGCCGCAGTGTTGCCACCGCGAGCGCGTTTGCCGTGGGTCTCGGCGGTGCTGGCATTCCTTCCGTCACTCCCAGCCGCGCGCTTTCGCTGACTCTGGTTCCCTCGCTCTGTGCCAACGCATTCCTCCGTGTTCTTACCTTTCTGACGACGTCCGCTACTTTGTCACTGGAGTCGCATGCCTTCCATGCAGCTTCATAGGTCTCTTCTTATCTCCACTTTATATGAGGTCATTGAATCGTTGACGCGCCTCGAATTATATCGTATAGCTGTCGTATGTTCAGATATCACGCTTTACAGGAGATTGATGTTAAATGTACATGTCTTAATACACTTTGGATCATCTCTTCTAACAAAGACAATTATTTTGGATGTTTCTCTCCTTCTAGCATCCTTTTAACTCGCTCTCCCATTATTCTTCTGTTCTCGTCTGCACCTCCTTAACTTGTAGTGGGGTTCAACATAGCCCCAACATCGTATCCGGTGTCTCGCTCTCTTGAATCGTACTGTCTCGGTCGTCACCACTACAACTGCCTTCGTTAACACTGCCGCTTCAGGTATACCTTTTCCACCACCACGGCCTCCGATATCTTTACTGCCAACACTTTAGCCACAACCCTGCCTCCGCTTCCATTCTTTGTCTTTTCCATCACTTCCTTCGTAGCTTCCTTTACACCCTCCTCTCTCTCATTCACAACTGCTTTAACTTCTTCCACGCTGTCTTCCACAGTCTCCTCTTCAGCTTCCTTTACACTCTCCTCCACGTTCTCCTCCAAGCTCTCTTCCTCATCCTCCTACACGCCATTCTTCACATCCTCCTCCACACTCTCCTCTACTGCCTTCACCACAGCCTTTTCAACACCTCCTCCTTAGCCTCCTCCACGCTCTCCTCCACAGTCGATTCGACAGCCTCCTTCGTAGTCTCCTTTACTCTCTCCTCCACGCTCTATTACATGCCCTCCTTCACCCTTTCCTCCACGTCCTCCTCCGCGCTTTCTTACACAGCCTCCTCCACAGCCTTTTCCAACGTCTCCTCCATGCTCCCCTTTCAAACTTTTTCCAAAGCCTCCTCCACAACCACCTCCACAGCCTTTTACAACGCCTCTTCCTCAGCCTCCTCCACGCTCTCATCCATAGCTTGCTACATAGCCTCTTCCAACGCCTCCTCAACGTCCTCCATACCCTCCTCCACATCCTCCACGACGACCTCCTCCACTAGCTCTTTCACCCTCTCCTCCAGCCTCTCCGCCCGCGCCTCCTTCCCCGCCGCTGCCTGCGCTCTCGTGTCGTTGCTTTTTACTGCGACGCGGCGAGTGGCCGTGTAACCAGTGCTTCCGCGGGCGCTTGTTTAAAATATACGCCCCGGCGCGGCGGCGGCGGGGCCCGCTTGCGGCTGACGTGGAGGGCCCGAAATATGACTTGGTGTAGCGGCGTTTTCCTTCTTGTCCGCGCGCGGAGACCGAGACGCCGTCCAGATAAAGGGACTCCCCCCGTCCTCCCTTCCATCCTCCTCTCGGAGAAACAGAGTAAAAAGGTGTCCTTTGTCCAGCACCTCTCCCTTGGCTTATCCGCAGCGGACGGCCAGCGATGCCTTGCCCTCCCGAAAGAGGCCGTTTCGAGTGAAACTGCGTCCGCGGGACATTACGGTATCGTCGTTCCTTTTTTTCTCTCTTTCTTTTCGGTTCCGTCGGGGAGGGTTCTCGCGCTTCGGCAAGTGGCAGTCGGAGAAATAGATTGAAAAAATACCTTTGTGTTCGAGCGCATTGAAATGTTCGCCGGTGTTTGGGAGGGGGGGGCAGGCACACGTTTTGTTTTCTCGCCGTCGCCACCGTTGCCGCTGCGCTTTGTCTCAAAGGAGCGAGGGTGAGGCGGACTATCAGGTCCAGACGCGCGCCTTCTCGGTTGATGGTTTTCGTAGCGCGCGACCTGCTTGTGGGAGCTCGCAGCGCTTGTCGAGTGGGTGTGCGGGTGGTGGGCGGGACCCTACGATGCACACGCTGCCGGACGGTTCTTTTAGATGCTTGACAGCGTTCGGCTGCCATGTATGTGTGTCCGGCGTAACCTCTTGCGATGTTTCGTTGAGTGGAACTTTCAATTTGGGGGTGCTATCATGTTCTTACTGCGACATTGTAAGTCAACTAATTAACTTGATTTCTTTTTCTTCTGAAACACATTACTTTTTTCTTCCTAGGGCTTTTATTAAGCTTCAGGGGATGCTAATTTCGGTTATCCGCACTGAGTATCCACTGTGTGTCTCATGGGGACACTCCTCATTAAGCACATTCATGCTTTGAATTAAATAATAATTCCTTTGCATGTATTGGAATGCAAAGATACGTACGTGGAATCATTATGAAAGCAAGAAAGCGATCAAATAGGGAAAGTGAATGGTGGGCCGAAAAGTAATGGTACGCCTAGATTAAGATGGAATGCTGAGGTAACTGAAGATTTGAGAAACCTGGAAACTAAAATTTGGCAGAGAAAACCAGAATACGGAAGAAATTGGGCTAATATAACTGAAGACAACGTGACGCAACTGTCGAAAATTTGACAAGAAGAAAAACAATCATGAAGCCTTTTTGGGATATGTGTTAACCACGATATTTCTTTTCTTGTTTGAAGTGAAGGAGCGCCATTATCAAAAATACTTCTTCTGATTGATGAAAGTGACTAGGATGTCGGATATTTGACACCACGAATTGTTCCTTTTCAATCGTGTCTTCCTTGAATGTTACCTTCAAAACCCTGACTCGGTTTTACGTCTTATATAACTTATCGGCATATCTTATCATTAGAAAATGGATTTTTATGTAAATACATATTTTTACAGAAACAAGATTCCTGCATTACATTAATTTAGTTTACAAGACATTCTCTTAGGATTTTAAATACCATTCTGAATGAATGAGAACAATTTTTATTTTACATATTTTTACACATTTAACTATTTCTGCTTATATCTTACGTTTTCGTCACATTTTGATATATTTACACGTCGAAACGTAACATTTCACATATGATTTTACCAATAATTACAGGAATCGTCATTTGATTTATGAGTTAAGTAATACCGAGCTTCTTTAACTCCTAGATATCACTTCGCTGTGAATTGTTAAACTACCCCCCCCTCCAGCGTATTAGAAATTGCATACACAGAAATAAGGATGAGCGAATGTGGTAATATCTACCATGTACTTTTTCATGTTTCACAGAGTTATGCATAACTGGATAAAAATCTGCAAATGGTGTATGTGTGTGTGTGTGTGTGTGTGTGTGTATGTTTTCTCTTCCCTCCTTCCTCTCCTCCCCCCCAGCTCATTGGCTTATCGCGCTTCCATGTCCTCGCTGACTGGGAGCGGTGGTTCAGTGCATCAACTTCATTCAACTGATGTCACTGCAGTGCCTCTGACCCCGAGGTCGTAGTTTCGAGTCCCGACGGCGACAGGATTTTCGACACTAGCTTTTCAACTAGGTCGAATTCAGTCTATGTCTGGAGGAGAATTCTACCGGCCGGCTGCTCTGATCGGTAGTTTTCCGTGGTTTCTCCGATCAACTCCAGCAGCACCCTAACAAACTGGCCACGGACCTCGCGCGATCTTTCATTCCTCTTCCTTGTCCTATCCTTACCCCTTTCACACACACACACACTAATATGCACTACACTACAACACATGCCGAGAGACCGGTCGGGGGCTTAGAACTTGTCCCGGCTGGGCGGTGCCTCTGGAGGGAGATACCTGGTTAGGGAAATCGACGGTAGGGCTGCGTCCAGTGGGGGAAGATCACCGCCACCTCCCGATGAAAAAACACACTACACTTATGGGACTAATGACCTCAGTAGCTGACTTGCCCGGGATCACTAACAATTAATAATTGTCCTCGCTGAGAAACATTAGGGACACAGAATTAGGAACGTATTCATGAAATCCCTCCCACTCGAGATAAATGGTATTACATCCATGATACATGATTCGATCAATATATGGAAATTGTTTTCGTTAAATTGAGTTCAATTACAAACACAATGTTGGATATGGGGTGAGGTGCATGTTCATGCTCCCTTTAAGCCATTTCAGCCGTAACCACCCACCCTCCGGATTTCATCACTGGCTACATGGCACGACTGTTCACATGCGTACCAATCCGTAGTAGACAGTTATAAACTATAACATAGGTACTACTAAGTATTTTTTAAATAAAACTCTTATTGTTTAGTAAAGACCAGACGTGCAAATTACTTCCGTGGATGTGGAACTTCATTTCAGTTGTTCCGAATCCATTTTAGATGTGTTCGGCGAGTTTCGTTTTCCAATATTATGTACTTTATTCGTATACTTTACATATACTCGTATATTTTGGAGTATTTAGTGCCATAAATTACGTTCATTAATTCCATAAAATATTGTGATCATCTAGAACGAAAAGCTGTCGAGATGGTTGGGAAAGACTCTCTTGATGCCTCCATTGACTCAGCGATTCAATCGCTTTCTTGAAATGTTCTCCAATACTATTACGCACCACTCTGCTCTTTTGGAACAGTATCATATGGGCGTTTTAAATGACGGATGTCTGCAAAGTTTTTTGTAAATATGTGTCTCGTTTTAGACTTTAACCGAGTCCGTCCGTCCTTATTATTTTAAGTAGGTAAAAAGAATGTAAATATTTTAATAATGATAAATTCCTCGTGCTTTATTCGAAATGAATACAAAATTAGGAAAGTTAAGGGATAATGAATTCATCATTCATCGTGCAAATATTTTAATAATGATGAATTCCTCATACACTATTCCAAATGAATTCAAAGTTAGGAAAGTTAATAGATAATGAATTCATCGCTTATTAAGTGCAAAACAAGGAATCAGTATATTCGTTGTTTCGTTATTCTCCTGAAAATACTAATTTAATGGTTATGTTACATTTCTCCGCAATATCGTGCTGAGTGGATGTTTGATAAAATCAAACTGTGTTGGGAACAGTGGATTTTTTCGGTGGCACACAGACGTGTTTTATTAGAGAACAAAACGTCGCAATTTAATCCACAAATTCATCGCTCGACTGGTATTTGCGTGATTATTTTACGAATTGCACACATTTTCCGGTACATGTATTAATTTTTCTCCAATGCGATTTTTTCGGCCTTTCGACAACAAATGAATTAATTTGCCCCAAATGGCATCGACGCCATTGCATTACAATGTTTAATTTTTTTCGCGTGTAACTGAACTTATGCGTCTGGAAACATCCATTTGTAAGCCTTTGCAGTTAATTTGAAATGTTCTACGTAGAAGAAGAGGTTTTGTAGAACATTCAAGGTTTGCCGTTAGAATTATAATTTCGTCAAATTGTTAATGTGGTATAATAATACAGCTCGTATTATATAGCATTGTATATGCAATGATAACGCCTGTAAGTAATGTCTTCCCAAATTGAATATAGTGTCTAAAATTCGAATTCCTTTTAGTAATTAAATTTAATGTCTATTCATACTTGGATGTATTCTGTTCTTATGTATTGTTTGTGACTATCCAATCTTTATGGGCTTCGGTCCCTGACACAATACAGGAATGGCGTTTTACAACCCCTTTCAAACTAGGTAAGCCTCTGTTTTATATTTTGTATTTTCCCGTAAGTTTATTTCGTTTAAATATTGCGGGATGTTCGCATCACTATACTCATTTTTTGTCTCCCAGTCAACTACTTATGTGATCAACTTGACTTCCCGTTTCCAAGCCCATAAATAAGTCCATCCCATCAATATTTCTGCACTTGAAGAATACCCCAAAAAGTAGGGGCGAATATTTATGCATTTTATTTCAATACAAAGTTTTATATTTTTAACAATTTCATGTTATTTCATTGTATTATTGAACATATTTGTACGTCTGTGTTGGTTTTAATGTGAAAAATATCTCGACTTTCCCTGTGATTATGGCTAATTACTTTTAAATATTGTTACATTTATCACTAAGGTTCTCAAACGGGTGTAGTAGTGTAATGCTTACTCTTAAAAAGAATTATATAAATAATATCTCTATTGAAGATATGTATCTATGTCATGGTTATAGGCTGAATGGGACAAGTTGCCGGGTAAGTAATGTGTGAATTAGCTCTGGTAGTTTGTTCACCATTTATTGTCATTCTAACATTCAACGTCTGTCAAATGTCAACATTCATGTCTTGGGAAAACGAAAAACAAGGAGAATTCTCTTTAAGATTTCAACATGGATATACTCATAGAGAAAAGCAAGACAAACATGGATAAATAACGTAGGAAACACTGCATAAATAAAGTTTGACATAAATGATAGGCTACAGTGATTCTTCGACCTTCCTAGTTATTAGGGAGCGGAGCCCCTTTAGAATAATACCTTTCAGTATATACAATCATTCTGTTTTATAACAAAAGGAAATCTCCCATTTTTATATGAAATTTCTTTGCATTTTTCGTCGATTTCGGCTAATAAGTCACTTTCCGTCATGTTTAAAACATTTTTTCACTGATTTCATCGATTTTAATATCACTTGTACTTAATAGTAATTGCCTCAAATAAAATTTAAGATGTGCAACAAATGTTCTCCACAGAATTTTTGAGTAGCCTATTCGATTTCTTCGCTCAGAAATTGCAATGTCAGCCGTTGAGAGTATGTAATCTAAGGTTCCTGTGACGCCTGTCAGCACCATTGTCGGTAGGGCAGATTTTCTGGTAAAAAAAACCAAACGTTTGCAAGTTCAAACCAAAGTTTGCAAGATGAGTTCACTTAAACGAAAGTAAGAAGCCTCGATTACATCAAGAGCAGACCCAACAGCTTGAGTTGTTCGTCTGATCTAGTTTTGATAAAACTTTTCACGTCATTTTTCTTTGCTTTTAGGGCATTTTTAAAACATTTAAAGATCAATAAAATGATCATTTTTGGTGATGTTATAGATCATCAATATTCGCCCCCTACTAATGTCTCATTGGGGGGAGTTGGTTATGGGCCAAAGAAGGTACTCTAAGCGAAAGTATTCTTTCTTGCCGGAATATTTGATTTGATTATTTTGCATGAGTAGAGTGTAGGTCATTCGTACTTCAGATAGAACGCGAATTCGAATGTTAGGCATTTTATATTATTATTATTATTATTGTAAATGTCTATTATTACTATTATTATTGATGCAATTACCAGGTACCATTTATACAGATCCTATACACTTATTATTATTATTATAAGAGGAAATCTTTTGCGAAATCTCTTATTATATACAAAAAACACTCGTTAACACGAATTCCAAGGGACTGAAATAATCTGAGTTCTTGTTATAACAATTCGTGTTATCCGATTTTTTATAATATCCTCAATAGTACGTTTCTTTGCCGGGAACCTATTTTTTACGATGAATTTCGTGTTAAGCGTTAGCGTTAGGTACATTGTTTCTAAGACCGATTATGAATTAATGAGTGACGACTGTCTGAAATAAGTGAGATTTCCTTTGTCCTCTTACCCCTGATCACAATGAGGGAAACATGTTTTCGCCGAATTCATATTATATTAATAGTTATATTATATTAATAATTCATTTATATTAATAGTTATACATTTAAATCATAAATACTAAGAAAACAAAGAAAACAAATAATATAAACTAGAATACAAAACTACAAGGAGTAAGTGGTTAATAAATATTAAATAATGTATAAATTATTCAGTGGTAGATATCTTTATATTTAATTTATGGTGATGGGGGGAGGGGTGATAGTATTAGTTTTGCCCAGGGTGACACCAACTAAAGCTACACCAGCCGATCTGGTGACCGGGATCGCTAAGATAGTAGTGTCGTAGTACTCTCAGACCGAAGGGTTGCGGTTCGAGTCCCGCCTCGGGCACGGTTGTACTTGTGTTCGTCCTTTCACCTCTTGTCATAACCATATCATTTCATCTTCACAGCTACCATAACGTTAACTCCAATAGTGGTCGTTAATGACTTAGATGCTGATGTAACCAAAAAGAAACGCTATGCCGCTGCATTTAAGTCATCTTCAGAGGGAATATCCAACGCTAACGCCCGCAAAGATCTGCGCGTTCTACATTTGTCGGCGGCAGAGGGAACGGGACGCCCGCGTGCAGGTCGCGACCGCACGGGGGCCCGGTGGCCGTTGCAGACTGCCGGCAAACGGCGTTTGAGTGCGTGTAGGCCTTTGATCCCTGCAAACACGGGCGCTGGCGTTACCCCGGCGACCACTGCCAGAGCGCAGGGCGAGCGTGCGGTTGCCTTTCGGGTCACGGCAAGTTGACGTCCGAAATCTGCTCGGTTTGCTCTCCCGGAATGCGACTCTGAACTCTCTCTCTCTTTCTCTCTCTTTCTCTCTCTCTCTCTCACTCTCCCTCTCTCTCTCTCTCTCTCTCTCTCTTTCTCTCTCGACGTTCGTGAAGTTGCTGCGCGTCGTCTTCAATTTGTCTGTCTTAATTTGCGTTCTCAAGCCTTTTTTGTCTCTTAATATTTCGTTATTGTTGCTTCCAAGGTCTCTCAGTCGAGTTTTAGCTTTAATGAAAGGAACGCACTCCCATGCTTTAGAAACTAGGAAGGCAAAACTGTTAAATGGGTTTGTTTTAACACGGAAAATATAGAATTGTTTCTCCTTTCCAAATCACCCACAGTCGCTGTGCATGATCGTATATTAATACGAATACTCGTAGACGAAAACAGAGATAACTTCTAATTATTTACAGCAGTGATAGATCGGGTAGGCTAATGGAATTGCGTGTATGGTTTGGCTAACTATTTGTGAATATTGTGATACCTGGTTGTTTTTTTTTCTTTGTTTTAGTCTTCGTTACTTTCGGAAAGGACAGATTAATTATTTTAACCAGAAGTAAAAGGATTGGCCGTTGCAGGAACTCCCATCAAAATATCAATTTTCAATAACGAGTGAGTCTACTGAATACAAAAATGGGATAAATCTTGATCTCCTACGTACCGGATATCGTTTGTGAGCTTTGTTTTGTGCTGTCTATTAATTCAGTCACAAAGACATTATCGTTAACGAGGGATTTTCTATTTGTGTACCTAATCTTCAAAACATTCGTTGTTTTATCAAAACCAAAACAAAGCTATCAACAACATAATCATTAGGGTCAGTCTACACACGGAATATAAACAATGGTTTAAGCGGAAACATACGTACTATAATCATCAAGCCACGCTCACGAGCCTGCGTTGTGCCAGTTGCCAGTCTGCTGCATTATTAGCCGATTTGCGAACGAAGAAGCAGATAGTAGCGGCGAAAGATTGCAATTATCAATTCATGCTCGAGATTCAGGCATGTGACGTAAATATTCTCCCTTGTCGAAGTGACAATGGTAGTGGCGGCGACGATTTTATAACCCACACGACGTAGGATTATCAAGCGAGGCTTGCTCGTGGATGCTTACCTTTAGAGAGTCAGCGCTGGACTTCGGGCGCGGGAGGTAGAGTTCTTAGATACACTGCAGCGCCCTCCTTTGCGCCGCTGATTCTGCGATTTTATATCCAGTTGTCTGGAGAACTGGAGCTGAAAGGTAGTGTGTGTTGAGAATTATCAATCTACGCAAATCGATTAGTATGTTTGATAATCTCCATAATGCCTTCAATTGTTATTATTTCTCCTCAATTCTTCCTTGCTGCCTTGTACGCCTTACGTGTGAAAGGGTATTAAATGGTGACAACCATTCAGATAGCACTAGTCTCTGAGTTTACTGACTCTTGCAGAGGCTAGCCTCTAGCGCCACGCCGCGAATCATCGTAGAGCTGTCATGAGGGTGAGGGCGAGGACGAGGGAGAGGGCGAGAGTGAGAGCGTGGATGAGGATGAGGGAAAGGGGAGGGTGAAGCCAGAGTAATGGCTTGAGCGATGGGGAGGACGATTGCGTGGATGAGGGCAAAAGGGAGGGCGAGGGCCAGAACAGGACTAGAGCGATGCCTAGAAAGCCAGAGCGAGGACGAGGGTGAGGACGAGAAGCGAGGACGAGGGTGAGGACGAGAACGACAACGAGGATGAGGACGAGGGTGAGGACGAGGGCCACGACGACGGCGCGGGCCAGAGCGCGGGCCAGAGCGCGGGCCAGAGTGCGGGCAAGAGCGCGGGCCAGAGTGCGGGCCAGAGTGCGGGCCAGAGCGCGGGCCAGAGCGCGGGCCAGAGCGCGGGCCAGAGTGCGGGCAAGAGCGCGGGCCAGAGTGCGGGCCAGAGTGCGGGCCAGAGCGCGGGACTACGAGACGAGGTGCGGCGAGGAGAGGCGAGGGTGAGGCGAGGCCGAGGGTGAGACGAGGGAAGAGCGCGGGCCAGATCACAGAGCCAGACGGGGAGCCAGGCGGGGAGCAGAGCGAGGGCCAGAGCGAGGGCCAGAGCGAGGGCCAGAGCGAGGGCCAGAGCGAGGGCCAGAGCGAGGGCCAGAGCGAGGGCCAGAGCGAGGGCCAGAGCGAGGGCCAGAGCGAGGGCCAGAGCGAGGGCCAGCGCGAGGGCCAGCGCGAGGGCCAGCGCGAGGGCCAGCGCGAGGGCCAGCGCGAGGGCAAGAGCGAGGGCCAGAGCGCGGGCTAGAGCGAGGGTCAGCGCGAGGGCCACAGCGAGGATGAGAACGCAGGGCGCAGAGCTCTTTATAGACCCCGGCGGCGCTTTTTGTCTGCCTCAGCGGTTACCCAAGGCGTGGACTTCTCCATCGTCCCTCCCCCCTCACCTCATTTCGAGGACTTGTAACGCCACACGCTTCTTCCCCCTTGCTTCTTCAGCACCGCGGGCGCCTCGGAATATTTTTTTCTCTTTGACCTGCGTTTCAAATTTTCTTGGAATGGACAAGTTTGTCCTTCTTCCCACGGCATCCTTTATTCAAGTTCATTTTTTTTCTTCTTTTTTCTTCTCACCGACTTCAGCCTGCGTTAGCACATGGGTAAAAGTTTCTTTTCAACTGGACAGCATTTTACTTTCTTTCTAGATTAACGTTGGAAAATCTTTCAGAATTAAATGAAAGGAAAATTCTTTTGACGTCAAATTGTCATGTTTTGAAGAGAAAATGACACGTTTTTTCTCTTGCTCACCATAGGGCTCCCATGACGATGATATGAAAACATTATGATCCAACATGTTTAGTATTTGAAGTAAGATTATTTAGATGCATTCGGAATGAATAGTGCGTGAAGAATTTTCTTCTGCACCCTTACCTTCCCAATTATTGTATGTTCACGTCTGCTATTCTATAATATAATACTTTATTAACGATCAAAATGTGTACAGACCGATTCATAGGCAGTTATATGTATATTTGAAGTTAAAACATTGTTGCTGCTGCTATTATTACGACTACTTCATTTCGATTTTTTTCATATATTTAACAGGCTTGGATTAAAAAAAATTAAAAATGTTAATGAAACATTTCAATACTATATTATCTAGAAAAAATTTAAACATTGGGTACAATTGAAAGTTTGTTAGGTCTTCTTACGTTTTTGACGGCTTAATCGACGAAGAGTAAACCGATTTGGTTAACGTATTTGTAAACTATTGATTGTGTAGATCGAATCGGTAATCGATACACGATAAATAATTATACTGCGAGTTAGCAGATTACAGACCATAAAATGTTTACAATGTAATTGAACTTACCCAACTTGGTCGCTTATCCCAGAACGGCTACTCATACGGAAAAAATGTTAGAAGCGCTTATGTTATGTTAAAAGTAGATAATTGCCGAGGTGGAGGGAGAACTGGGAGGCCCTAATGGAAATCTGGCGCTAATGCGTTTAGTGCGCCACAAATTCCGCGTAGCGACCGGGATCGACCCGCCTCGCAAGGGGTTGCCTAATGACATGACAGAGGCGCAATGTAATGATGGCAATGCTAGTGGCAGCGTGAAATTAGGTAGAATGGTTAGGTGGAGAATGTGGTTGGTTGAGGTAGGGTATTTCGTGTGTAGCGAAGGTTATGACACTAATACCGAAGACATTCTTTCCGCACCTAAAGCTCAGGTTTTATGGTGGCGATAGAGTAGAGGTGGAATGGGAAACGAATGCACTCGGCAGTAAACTGGAGCTGCGTTTTGTAGTTTACTGAAAATCGTGCAGTGGCTAGGACTGACCTACTATACAAGGAAGACCTCCACTTAATCGCAATATGACAATGACAGAGAAGATGGAAATTGAAGTGGCGGCGTGAAATCAGTCGGCTGGAGATTTTCGTTGGTAATGATTTAGAATTAGGGGGTGGCGTCGATGACACTAGCAACTACAAAATTCTTTCTGTACTCAGGTTTTTACGGTTTTAACATATCATCGGGGTTTCTTTCCCAACAGTGGACACGGTTCCGCCGAAACCTTTTAACCTTCCTCGGCGGCGGTCGCTAAGAGAGCTGTTAACGGCAGAGACGTATAACTCCTGACGCCGCGGTGAGTCCGCCGCTTCTATAACGAACATTCGTTCTCGTCACGCGTATATTACTTTTTCGGCTAATATTACCCGGCGCGGCTGTCCGCGGCAGGCGCTTTCGGCCGTGGTCCCCACCCCCGCCCTCGCTTCCGTTTCCGCCCCACCCACCCACCCCCGCCCTGCCTCAGCCCTCCATTCTCTCGGCTGCGCCGCCGGGTTATCGCGCGATCGATGAATATTCATCGGCCCGAACTCCCAGCGCTTCTCTTCGTCCTCAAGTCCCCCCCTCCCTCCCCTCCCCCGGCCGGTTCTCTTGGCGAAGCTTCGGCCCTCGCCGCATTTTCGCCTCTCCACGATCTCAACATGTTTTCTCTTGGTGCACACGTTGTTTTCTCTTTTGTTCCGCGATTTCGGAATGTGGAAATCTGTCAGCTCGTGATTGCTGCAGTTGGGAACTAATGCAAGAATGGCAGTAACGGGAATAGTTGGTTCTTCAGTATTGTTGACCAGATTGACCTACGATTGGTTCATGGTTTTGCTGTTATAATTCATGTTTATTCTCCACTTGTTTTATTCCGTCTTTTATATCAAGCTATTTTAAAAAAATAATTTTCAATGATTCAGCTCAATGGCTTCATATGTGCATGTTACAGAGTATAAAGATATTAATACCGTCTACTCGGAATACAGTGAACACGAATATAGAGAACATGTGAATTTTAATGAACAAAAGCCACTGGTTCCGATTCACATTCCTAATAAACTGTAGATGATTTTGTTGTAATGAACTCTTCACATTGAACTTAATGAACCTAGTAAACACTAGTTCATTAAATTCGCCTCAAAAATATTTCGCCTCAGGAATTCCTATAGCATTAATAGTTGGCTGGCCTGATGATTTCTTTTTGCAGTATTTACAGGGAATGACAGGGATTGAGGGAACATACAACTGAGGAAATAGTTTCAATTCATCAATGGAAATTCTATGGTTTTGGTGTTGTTGGAGGCGTTGGAGGCGGGGAATATTGGTTTCACATCACAGAAGCACATCAATACACACAAAAGAATGTATGCCAGTTCTAAACAGTATTCCATTTCCAAACAGTTCATCAAAGACTCCACGAAAGAAGCTGCGAAGTAATATTGTGTTATAAATCTTCTTTAAATTAGTAGAACTCAAAATTTAATAACCAAAAGGAATTTTGAGAAAAGCAAAAAAATATGAAAGTATATATCAAAATAATTGGTGAAATGGAGTTGTAGTAAGTGTGATATAAAAACGTATGTGTTATATTCATTGCTTTACATACGTTCATATTTCTTTTCATGTTTCCCTTTAGAAGATACAAAGAATAATTTTGTACTCAATGCATTTTTGTGCAAGTGAGTTTCCAAATTACAGTACTTTAAAAAATTGACGTACTCGTGTCTAAAGGTAGTGAGACCCTGGCACCTTTAAGGAGCCAGCCTCGGAGCGTGGTTGTGGCAGCAGCGTACAAATGGATGCCTCTCCTTGATGTCATGTAAGGACGATAAATTAGTTGCTTTTTTTAGTCTTCACAAATGAGCGCGTGTCTGGGATGACCCTCTCCGAGCGAGAAAGAACTTCCTTTATATTCTTACTCTCTGTCTGACAAGTACTCCAAAGAGTTTAAATTAAGCCTAGAGTTATCAGATATGACATGGCATTCAGAAAAGATAATGTAACTTTCATTTGTTTTACGTTCGTATTAAAACAAAAGGTTTACAAGCGGAAATATTATTGCGTTCGAGTCTCAATATTTTTGTAAAAGATACCAACGTGGTTGGCGTTCTATTATTCATGTACTTAATTGTACCGAAAAAATTTTATTAAAATGAGTTCCTTCCATTTTTAATATAGTACGTATAGATTCTCAACCTCTGTACAAATGAACATATTTAGTCAATATATCCGTTCATGCGTTAGCAGTCTCGATAAAGTTACATTCTTATTAAGACATGTTGTGGAATGAAGCAAATTACTGACAATAATGTATTTGAGAGCAAGTTTTATGAAAGTATTTTTCATCTAGCTAACAAACTTGAATTTGAATTTTTGTTTAAGCAATTCGCTTCAAGTTTGAAATATCGTTGATTAATATTATGTGTGGTTTCCGATTTCTGCAATTGCTACTGGCCTTCGAACCTTCAAGTGCGTTCTCATCAAAATTTGTAGAACAATGACTTCTCCAAAAAGGACTGGTAAAATAAGATAATCGTCGTTGAAGGAAGTGCAACTGATTTTCACATAAGAGCATGGAGTACATAATTATTAAATGACATGCAAGCCACTGGATGCGAATATGTAGAAGCGTGTCTTTATTCCCCGACACAACTGTTGGTGGACAAAAACATCGATAATATGATTATTCATCAGGATTTTTTCTCAAAGTAAGGTGTTGCACGATATAACTTGACCATCTCACTTGCAAACAGCACAGCCTCTTCCCGTGATAAAACTCGCACTACACTTCCAGGACTAGTAACCATAGCAGTTGACACATCCAGAAACACGAAATAATCAATCATCAATTTCAGAGCCAACTCAGTTTTAATAGGGGTCATAATCAAGACAAGTCAATTACAATAGGCGCCCATTTTATTCAGTCATTAACATTCCTTATTCTCGTTCAATTATTTTGCTAATAAGTGGATATGTTATTTTCATTTTCAAATATTGTAATTATTAATATTCTTTAAATTTATGCTAAGTTTGCTTTAATTTCAATTATTTCCCAAGTCGAACCCACATTACAAAGGGGGTCTCACTTTTTGGCTTTTAACCCAATTTATTCATTACCTAATTCATTCATTTGCCTCAGATAATATGACATAAGAAATCCAACGTACACTATAGAAACTTTGATCAGTAGTTTGTAACAAGCAACTTCGGAAGGATATCGTGGATCCTCAAGAGATGAAGGCTATTTCAATACTCCGTATGGGATACAAACACCGAAAGTTTCTCTGTTCATTAATATTAACAGAAATTAAATGATTCCCGTTCATTTCGTCTAGACGTCTATCAAAGGACTACGCAGAGGCAAGATTTCAAGCTCTAGTGCCACTTACTTTTCACTAGACTGCAACCGATCGCGTCAGCCCGCTCTCCTGTCACTCCGCTGCTGCCGGACTGACTCATCAAGCAGCGGGCCACACGGATGGCCCCCTGATGAGCACACGGCGAGGTCACGTCAAGTGGGCCGCCTCGAGCAGCCCACCCGCGCACTTGGGGAGCCCTTTGGTGGCGCGACGTGCTGCTTCCACCAGGTCCCCCAACCGCGCCGCCCCGCGCCCCGCCACGCGCCCCGCCCCGCGCCCCGCCCCGCGCCCCGCCCCGCGCCCCGCGCCACGCCCCCCGCAACGCCCCTTGCCACGCCCCTCGCCACGCCCCGCGCCCCGCCCCGCGCCACCCGCGCCACCCCGCGCCACCCCGCGCCACCCCGCGCCATCCCGCCCCTCCATGCCCTGCGCCCCGCCTCGCGCCCGTCCCCGCCCCACTCCCCGCCCTGCGCCCCGCCTTGCATCCCGCCCCCTGCCCCCGCCCCGTGACCTGCCGTGCGCGCCCTCTTCGCCCAGCGCCCCCGCCCCGCCCCGCGCCTCGCCCCGCGTCCTCCTGCCTCGCGCCCCGTCTCGCGCCCTGCCTCGCGCCTTCGCTCTGCCGCCCCGCCCGCGCCCCGCCTGCGCCCCGCCTCGCGCCCCTCGCGCCCGCCTCGCGCCCCGCCCCCGCCTCGCGCCCCGCCTCGCGCCCCGCCTCGCGCCCCGCCTCGCGCCCCGCCTCGCGCCCCGCCTCGCGCCCCGCCTCGCGCCCCGCCTCGCGCCCCGCCTCGCGCCCCGCCTCGCGCCCCGCCTCGCGCCCCGCCTCGCGCCCCGCCTCGCGCCCCGCCTCGCGCCTCAACCCCCGCCCATTCCCGCGTTCCGTCCCGCGCCCTTCTGTCTCCATCACAGGCGTGAAAAGGCCGCTATCCGTCTTCCTTAGTGTCCGCTCCGTCACAATAAAAGCGAAGGAGCCGCAGTATACCCCGCTCGAGACGTCCGCCCCGAGAGAGTAATCACGGAGACCCCATTTCAATGACTCTTTCTTATTTCGGGCTTGAGACAGCGTTTGCCTCATATCCCTTCACCATAAATAAAGTGTTTACTTATTTATTTAGTATTTACTTTATTAAGGATTTTGCCAGAAGTAGATGTTTACAATGTACTCTCCATTAGAGTGTATTTTGATCGTACGCGAGCATAGGCTGCAAATACTAAAAACAAGGCGGACGGCAAACAAATATTTGGACCACTTTTCCATTAAAGTACTTTATTTACCTATAATGATGATGTAATGTATACTTGTAAATGAATTGTACTAGTATAAAAATAGTACTGAACATATTTTCCTATTAAATAAATAAAAAAGGTTGCAAAAATAATGAAATGTTCTTTGAAATGCAAGTGCATAGAGGAAATTTTCTGTTATAAATATGACTGTAGGGGAATGGTAGGAAAATGATGTTCAGGTTCTTCTTTTCCTTTACTTATAATAAATATTATTGATTACGTTAGACCCTTACTAACGGTCTTTAACTTATGCGTGCCTTATTCCATTCTCTACCACCATCTCTGATGCTAAAACTCTCCGGCAGGAAGCAGCTGCCTTTCTCTTCTCCTGTGCACAATTCAAACACACAATCGAATATAAATATTTTCTGGCAACACGATTCCATCTCTAATCGTGGAAGGCTAACTTTTGACAAAAACTAAAATTTGTACTCAAATGTTCTGTATTAATACGAACATTTGCATTATTAAGCTATGTAGAGTGATTGCAATACTTCCATCGACATAATGAACTTTTATTTTCAAACCACGAATTTAGTTTTTATTGCCACGGTAAATTTACGACTAATTTACATCAAATTGTACGATATTCAAGTCTCGTTTTTGATGAAATGGATGTGCTAACTCCCGGGGCGTTTTCTACCCTGCACACTATGCGCCGGTGCACAAGGCGGAGCGGTGTGTCACTGAAATGTTGCGTGCAATTCAGCGATGGATCAAACGCGTGGAGAAACATAAACACCGAAGGACAACCAACAATTCTAGTACAAAGAGTAAGCACAGAGGTGGGTGGAGGGACCGATTGATGAGCGCGACTGATCTGGGTAGTCGTATATTCAAAATTAAAACTCGAATTGTTAATTGCTTTATTACAATGGTACAGTTGAAACCATTGCTGCTTTTGGATGCATTGAAGGTTGGTTGGTTGGTTAGTGATTCCAAGCGCGTCAACAACTTAGGTCATTAGTCCCGTCAGTGTAGTGCATGTTTCCCCCCGGGAGACGGCGGTGATCTTCCACCCCTGGATGGCGAGATCCGGCGCCGACCTACCGTCGGCTAGCGGGATTTTCCCCTAACCAGGACTCTCCCACCAGCGGAGCATCGCCCCAGCCGGGACAGGACCTAAGCTCCCGACCGGTCTCGCGGAGTATGTGGTAGTGTAGTGCATGTTAGTGTAAGTGTGCGTGTGTGTGTATGTAAGAGGAGAGGGTAGAATAAGGATAAGAAAGAGGAAGGAAAGATCGTGCGCGTTCCGTGGGCCGTTTGTTAGGGTACTGCTCCGGCATTCGCCTGGTGTTGATCGGAGAAACCACGGAAAACTACCGATCAGAGCAGCCGCCCGCTAGAATTCTTCTGCAGTTAGCGACTGAATTCGACCTAGTTGAAAAGCTAGTGTCAAGAATCTTACCACTGTCAGGACTCGAACCGAGGACCTCACGATCATAGGCGCTGCAGTGACATCAGTTGATGCACTGATCTACCGCTCCCGGTGGATGGCTGCTTTGAATTTTTGCAGATGGCGGTATCGGATTTTCGATCCTAGCTACGATACAGAGCTGAATGCAACCATTATCTGGAAGATGGCACTAGAAAACTGCTACTCTGGTCAGTGGTTTTTCGTGGCTTCATCAACCAATATCAGGAGAGTGCCAAAGCAGTACCCTAACAACGGGGCACAAACTGCGCGGACTTTCGCTTCTCGCTTCATTTTACACACACACACACACACACACACACACACACACACACACACACACACACACACACACACACACACCTTTAATTCACTACCCTACCACAAGTCAGCAGGCCAGTCGTTTAGGTGCTTGTCCCAGCTGGAGGCGATGTTCAGATGGGGGAGAAACATGGAATGAAAAACACCGGCCATGCGACATGTAGGTAAATGCCGGATCTCACGTTAATGCGGGAGACGAAGACTGCTACCTCCCGGAATAAAACATGCACTACACGTATGGAACTAATAACCTAAGAAGTTGATAGGAATTTAATCAAAAGTTGGCGCTATGTGTTTTGGCGCTATGTGTCACTGACACTATTAGTTTTGAACTCATAGCTATGAATCACTTAAATCCCTGAAAGACTAAGCTACATACGGACAGACCGTCTACACTCGGCGTCTTTGATCACCTCTTGGTGCCTCCTCTCCTGAAGCTGATATGTTCCGAAAATATAGGCCAGGTTGTAAATGAAGTACAGTATAGTTCTACGTAGGATCAATGATTTTTACGTATCTATAGGCGAGTGCGGTCCTTTCCCCCCATGCGTGATATCCCCAAGCATCTGGCGCATACATGGCAGAGCTTCATCCTCGCATGTTGCTTTGTTCGTCTTCTTTTATATTTGGAAGTTAATCATCTCAGACCTCTTGTTCGTCGTACATTTCGTATACTTCCTCATACGTGAAGCTATTGAGATCTTCGTTTATTATGTCAATGTTTAGGTGAATGACCTTTATGTAAACGCAAAAATCTGCAGTGGTTATTTAAACAACGAGTAAACACTGCATTGGTAGTATGCCTTTGAAGCAACGAGCTTCAGTTGATTGCAGAGTTGATTGCATATGGTCTCCAATTTGCTGTAATCAACGGTTGATTCTCAGACCTCATAATTCGAGAATGCTCTCATGAACTCGTCGCTATAATATATCCTCCTGAGAAATTCCACGGTTGCAGGAGAACACTTCACCGTCGACAGTCGTCAAATCGTAATCATAATTTTCATTTTAAAAAAACACGAAATACCGTATTCCCTTTTGTTTACATTCACAGAATGAAAATGTGCGTGAAGTACGCATTACGTAAAGTATTAATGTCACAAAGGATTAAAGTACATTCCATCACGTAAAGGTCACTTCTCTCTTCCCACAGCCCCATTCCTTCCCATTAGCGCAGATTGCATCGTACCACATCGGTCTATCCCGCTGAGCCCGATCTAAACGACGCGATGCGACGGAGGCAATCAATCGCCTCAACTCCGCAGTGCGGCCGGCGGTGGCGGTGCCGGCGGTGACGAAGGGTCAGCGGCAGGACAGGCAGTGGTGCGAGGGTGCGGTGGCGCCGACGGGCAAATTCCCACGCGGAGGCTCCGCCACAGGACAACACGGCGTTGATTACGCGCTCAGCCACCGTTGGTCCACGACCGCCACTGCCCGCCGGCGCCTGCCATTGCTGCTTTCAGCATCCATTGCCGCCCGACTCCGCACACCGCCATTTCTGCCTCTCACACCCGCCGACTCCTACCAACACTAACCGTCACCCGCCGGTGCCTGCCGAACACGCCGACACCTGCCG
>BLKR01011274.1:0-35407 GCA_011170035.1 Teleogryllus occipitalis
ACGAAATGTATAGATTTTTTGGAAAGAAAGGAGAGAAGCCCAAAATTATTTTTCAACATTGTCAATCTCCCTTATATGTGTATTAGACAATATTTAATTACTGGAAGAGAATGTCTTGTAGTTTAGGTTTTATAACAATGTAAAAAATATTGAACGGAAAGAGTTTGGGCTAACATTTATTAGTTTATAATTTTTTGAATACGTACTAGACTAGCCCAAAATTATTTGAGTATCTCGGTTTATTAATCGTTATGTGGACAATTGTGGAAAAATGTCTTGTTTGTATACGTTCATTATTTTTCAGTTTATAATGGGTTATGTGAAATAACTCATAAGATAAGATCAAAATATCGTAGGCACGAGAACTATCAATTTTTTGGAAAGAAAAGAGAGAAGCCCAAAATTATTTTTGAACTTTGTCAATCTCCCTTGCATGTGTTTAAGGCAATATTCAATTACTGGAAGCGAATGTCGTGTAGTTTAGGTCTTATATCAATGTAAAAAATATTGAACGGAAAGAGTTTGGGCTAACATTTATTAGTTTATAATTTTTTCAATACAAACTAGAATAGACAAAAATTATTTGAGTATCTGGGTTCATTAATCGTTTTGTGGACAATTGTGGAAAAATGTCTTGTTTGAATACGTTCGTTATTTTTCAGTTTATTACCGGGTTATGTGAAATAACTCATAGGGTCGAAATATCGTTGACACGAGATTTATAGATTTTTTGGAAAGAAAGGAGTGAAGCCCAAAATTATTTTTCAACATTGTCAATCTCCCTTGTATGTGTATTAGACAATATTTAATTACTGGAAGAGAATGTTGTGTAGTTTAGGTTTTATAACAATTTAAAAAAAGTGATCGGAAAATGTTTGGGCTAAATTTAATAATTTCTAATTATTTTAATACGTACTAGACTAGACCAAAATTATTTCAGTGTCTCGTTTCATTAACCATTATGCAGACAATTGTGGAAAAATGTCTTGTTCGAATACGTTTATTATTTTTCTGTTTATTAGTGTGTAATGTGAAAAAACTCCAAATATCGTAGACACGAGATTTCGATTTTTTGGATGGAAAGTAGAGAAGCCCAAAATTATTTTCGAACATGGTCTAACTCTCTCGTATGTGTTTTAGACAATATTTAATTACTGCAGGAGAATGTCGTGTAGTTTAGGTTTTATAACATTGTAGGAATGGTGAATGGAAAGAGTTTGGGATAACTTTTATGAGTTTATAATTTTTTTAATACCTACTACCCTAGCGCAAATTTATTTGTGTGTCTCGTTTCATTAACCATTATGCAGACAATTGTGAAAAATTGTCTTGTTCGTATACGTTAATTATTTATCAGTTTATTACTAGGTAATGTGAAATAACTCATAAGGTCGAAATATCGTAGGCACGAGAATTATCGAGTTTTTGGGAAGAAAAGGAGAGAAGCCCAAAATTATTTTTGAGCATTTTCAAACTCCATTGTAAGTGTTTTAGAATATATTTGATTACTGGAATAGAACGTCGTGTAATTTAGGTTTTATTACAAAATAAGAAAAAAGATTTGGTAAATTGTGGGATTATTTTTATTAATTTTAATTTTTTTAATCAATACTGTACTAGCCCAAAATTATTTGAGTAACGCGTGTGATTTAGAATTATGTGGACAATTGTCAAAAAATGTCTTGTTCGTATACGTTCATTATTTTTGTGTTTATTTCTGAACAATGGAAGAGTGCTCGAAAGTTTGTAATATCGTATGCACGTTTTGGAGTTTGTGGAACTTACGTGTATGTAATTTAGAGATTATTCGATTCCTGGAAGAGAATGTCTTGTAGTTTAGGTTTTATAACAATTTAAATATTAAAGAAATGAAAAAATATGTGATAAATTATCTATATTAAATCTTTCATTAACTAAAATTTTGCAATTGCTTATAATGGATGGAATTGTGGCTCTAATTTCTTTGAACCGTAATATCGTGTGTGTGTGTGTGTGTGATTTCTTCTGATCTTCTAGTTCTGAGCATGTGGAGCTTTTCAATCCCCTTTTTTGCTAAGTTGAATTTGGGTGTTTGTACTCGTAATGTGGGTGAACAAAATTGATTTCGGTGTCATTAAAGACTCCAAATTATGGCGCATGATTTTTTTAGTTATGAAATATTCGGGTGGTTCTCATTTCTCTCTCTCGTAGTTAGGGATGAGTTTCAAAAATGTGAGTAGCGGCCCATAGAAAAACCAGAATTCAATTGTTTAGATCACGCAAAAAGTTTGAATTTTGAGTAAGTCGGGGTAGTAACTTAACCTCCCCCTATTTTGTAATCTTAAATTGGGAGGTTTTAGGGTATCAAAAATAATGTTTTTGGTGGTAATGAAGAGCCCAAAATTACCCTAAAATGATGGCGCAAGAATTTTTGAGTTTTGAGAATTTGAGGTGGTTTTGGTTTTTGGTTTTCTTATTTAGGGGTGAGTTTCGGAATTTCAAAAAGTGGCGCTTGGGAGCCCAAAATTCACTGATTTTGACCGTACAAAAAAATTTGAATTTTTTGGAAGTGGGGGTGCTAGCTTTACCAACCCTTATTTTGAAACCTTCATTTCGGGGTGTAGTGGGGTACAAAAAATAATGTTTTTGGTATCCCTGAAGAGCCCAAAATTAGCCCAAAACTATGGTGCAAGAATTTTTGAGTTTTGAGAATTTGAGGTGGTTTTGGTTTTTGGTTTTCTTATTTAGGGGTGAGTTTTGGAATTTCGAAAAGTGGCGCACGGGAGCCCAAAATTCACTGATTCAGACCGTACAAAAAAATTTGAATTTTTTGGAAGTGGGGGTGCTAGCTTTACCAACCCTTATTTTGAAACCTTCATTTTGGGGGGTAGTGAGGTACAAAAAATAATGTTTTTGGTATCCCCGAAGAGCCCAAAATTAGCCCAAAACTATGGCGCAAGAATTTTTGAGTTTTAAGAATTTGGGGTGGTTTTGGTTTTTGGTTTTCTTATTTAGGGGTGAGTTTTGGAATTTCAAAAAGTGGCGCTCAGGAGCCCAAAATTCACTTGTTTCGACCGTACAAAAAGTTTTGAATTTTGAGGAAGTGGGGGTGCTAGCTTTACCAGCCTCATTTTGAAATTTTAATTTCGGGGTATTGGGAGGTAGCCCAAACTTTTTGAATGGGGGCTGAAATTAGCCCAAAATTAGCCCAAAATTATGGCGCAAAAATTTTTATTAGTTTTTCGAAAGTGGGGGTGCTAGCTTTACCGACGTATCAAAACCTTTTGTCAATTAGGTTTGGTTACAGTCATTGATTGAGAAACAAACATTACAATCATTAAGTGAGAATTGATGTCATTGCAATACGAGTTAGAAGTTTTAAATCCGTATCTTCATATCAGGGCACGAATGCTTGTAATAAATTAATTCAAATAACTGCATAAATTAAACTATCCTAAACGTACTGTGCATGTGCCATAGTAAAATTTTATTCACACGACCCCAAAGAGGAAAACATATAAAAATAAAACTATGAGATAGCGGCGAAAACCGCAACATCTTTGAGGCAAACTAGTAAGATTGATCACAGAAAACAAATATGAGAAAAAAGTAACAAATAATAACACGAGGATTGTTGAATTAGGAATGATCATAATTTGTTGTTTGTATAATTTACAGAACAAACATTTGATTTTATGTGACCTTGTTTGCTTAACGTGCAATGTATAATATGTGTTACATGTTTTACTCATTTTACTTCGTCATTGCGGCAGTGGCAGCCATGCAAATTGAAACATGTTTAGATTTGCCCACAGCAAGGTTGGATGTACCTCCCGACTATCAATATTGTTTCAAAATTTTGCTTTCGTCTAAACTAGTCATAAGTTGAAACCTACGCAATGCTGCAGGATGCTTGAAAGACTGTTATCCCCTACAGCTCAGTTTCAGGATGACTTAACACGTTTGAAGAAGGAATACGATCGATTTCAAATGATAGTAGTGCGGTAATATTAACACTGTTACAGATAGCGTAAGTTAATATTGCTAATATTAGAGTAAGAGGTAATGAAAATTTATTTTAATGCCTCCAACACACTGGTAACCAAAAACGTTGCAACTCAAACGCAGTGTATGTGTCTGAACAATATGACCCTAATTTGTGTGCGACAGTTAAGGCATTTTGTGCAATATGATGCCTTTGCAAATCGCACAAAAACGACAACTTTGTTCAGAACATTGAGATAATTTTTCTGATGATGTTTTGAGACAAAAGACAAGAAATATTGCTGAATGTAATAAATATTGCTCTGTTTCAATTATAGAATTTCTATAATTGTTTTGATTGCAAGAGATGTGTAAAAATAATTTTTAGGAAGTCCAAATTTCTTCGTTTTAAAGCCTTAGCTCAATTAATATTATGGCCTATTTCGAAACGCCAATAATGGTTCCGTGAACTTGTGTATTAGTAGCGTAGGAATTCGTATGTTTATTGTATCAGTACTTACTACAACCGTTTGTAGAGTAATTTGTGACTGAGCTGCTTTTGCCTGTATAAGAACTCGGTCCTAAAGTTAAACTTCGTCTCCTTGTGAAACGACTTTTTGCACAATTATTTCCACCTGTCCCAAGTTAAGTGCGGCGGAGAGCTTTGTCATCTCCCGAAAGAACTCTGGGGAGCTTGTCCAGCGAACTCCTTATCTCGCCCGGCGGGGACGGCCGCCTCCGTCGTGAAAAGTCCTCCTGAGGATATTAACAAGACCGGGCGGCGCCCGGCGGGGGAGGGGGAGGGGGCGGTGTTTGCGCATATAATCCAGAGGCTGCTGCCGGGGGCGCAGGCCGCAAGGTAAACATATTTACGGGGTGGGGCGTAATCTCAGGCATAATTTCTAGGAAGGCCGGCCGCGCGCCACCGGCGCTTGGACCTCGGGCTCACGGTGTGGATCGACCGCGCAAAACGCGCGCTAGGCCAACACCTCGTGCGCGACGCCAATGGGCCGAGCTCCGCACAACGGCCGCCAATAGCCAGCGTAATCGCAACACCGGTGCAGGTTTTGTAGCACCTTATATTTATGCGAAACAAAACTCCTTGAGGTATACATTTGTAATGAAATATTTATGTAGACTGACAAATTTAAACATTGTTTATACAAACATTGATTTTAAAATGGAATTATATAATATTATTTTTAACCCTATGAGTTAAGGTTTATAATAACCTTAGTTATAAGAAACGTTATTTACGCACCAATGGCGTTATAAGGGTTCTATGATCGAGCGGCGACAAATTGTCCGAGGACTTTTTGTCGCCCGACACAGATTTTGATTCAGATTAACTTATTTATTAATAAAGTAGATGTTGACTTGACTCGGTTTATCTTTTCATATTCCCCTCTCGTAATTCCTTCCATAAGAGCATCGTTCAACTGTTTTCATATTTCCCTCGTAACCTCGATCCTTTCGATCTAGGTAAGTTATGCAGTGTATATCGAGCTCCGTATCGAAGGCAATAACAAGCTATAACGTATCAGAAAACAATAAAACTCTTTATAGGAAGCTTTCATTAACAACAAACGAAGAACTGACATGTTATTTATCATTTGACTTAAGTCAAATGATAAATAACATGTCTTATATGAATGATAATCTTATTTTTTTCCTATAAAATTTGATTTGTTTCATATTCCATTATTTACATTATTTCAATCGAATTAAGTAAGAGTTTAATTCGTTAAAAAGCATAACACAGAAATCTAAATGCAAATGTGTATTTTAGGAGAAGTGGTTATGATAGTGAAAAAACACATGATGCATTATGAACGATGACCCCATTATTCTAAGAAATTCGAATGAATACATTCCTTAATTTCACGTTTACTTTCAACGCCCTATTTAAATTACAGACATCATCGCATTACGAGACCTGAAGAGCACATTGCATCACATTCTCATCCATTTCTACAGCTCCGGAAAGTAATTTAACAGAGACGAATGCATCAGACCAGGAAATCATCTGGCACGCACGGTCGTTCTGACGGCGCCAGGGCACGCTTATCGCCCCATCCATCGCGATGCTAATTGCGCTCCCCGACGCTTTTTCATGTTAATATCGAAATGGCGCGCGGCGGGATGTCCGCGTGGAGTGCGCTGTCTCCGTGCATTCATCACGCGTGCGCAGGCGAAGACAGACCGCGGGCGCGCCGCGGGGCGACTCGTGGCGCCGGAAGGGCGACGCCAGTAACCGCTGCCACTGGAGGACACCCTAGGTTTCGACGCCCCATGTTAATGCAGTGCCTCTGACCGGGAGGTCCTAGGTTCGAGTCCCGACGGCAGTAGGATTTTCGATACTAGCTCGTCAGCGAGGTCGAATTCAGTCGCTGTCTGGAGGAGAATTCTAACGGCCGGCTGCTCTGATCGGTAGTTTTCTGTGGTTTCTCCGATCAGACCCAGGTGAATGCCGGAGCCTACTAAATGGGCCATGGACTTCACCGCTTACACACTCACACTTACACTAACATACACAACACTACCACACATGTCGGGAAACCGGTCGAGGACTTAGTACTTGTCCCGGCTGGGGCGGTTCCTCGCTGGTGGGAGATACTTGGTTGGGGAAAACCACGTTAGTCGACGGTAGGTCGGTAACGGATTTCGCCATCCAGCGGAGGAAGATCACAGCCATCTCGCGATGAAAAAATGCACTGCACTTACGGGACTAATGACCTCGGTAGTTGACGCGTCCGGAATAACTAATCAATCAATCTATCTGTCGAGGCCCTAGGGTAGCAGATTTTCCTCACCAGCTACAGTGGATTCCGGTTATAGTGAACTTCTAGGGACAAACACTTTTGGCTCTATATCAGAGGTTCACTTTAGCCGATGAGGTCAATATTAAATAGAATTCCTCTACAATGATTGATTTTATTAATATAGAGATACAGCAAAATACATTAACAGCACGAACTGAAATTTCAAAATGTTTATTTGTTCCTAAAATCAATTACTTTCAAATGTTTGTTCGTTAATTTTTCATTTGTAATTTCTCTAGATCCTTCCCCAGAGTTCATCTTCTCTCGTTACTTGATTCTGCATTGTCCACTGTCTCTAAGCATCGTTAGGCAGTCTTGACGCCCTCCAATACCTCTTCCACTGTTGGAACACCGCCCCACTCTCCTAAGGATTTTGTGGCACTGAGGTGAAATATTTTTTTTAGCGAAGGGAATTATTTTCCAGGATTACCTACGTTTACTATTCCCGTATAGGCGAGGTTCAGGTTCACTATAACCGAATCTTCTTGTGCTTATCTGTAATGTAAGTGAAACGGGAGCAGGGACTTCAGTTCACTATAACTGAGAATTCACTATATCCGAGTTCACTATAACCGGAATCGACTGAACGTTGCTAAGTGAAATTTATCCACTGTATAGCGACTGCCGCTAGAATTTCATTCCTCGGAGAAACTACGGAACGGAAATTTTCCAGAGTTTCTCCGAGCAATACCACCGACAGGTGGTTCAGGGCATTACTGCAGTGCCCCTGATCAGAAGATTCTTGGTAATAAATCCGACGATATCAGGATTTTAGCCACTAGTTAGATAGTAAGGTTGAACTAAGACGCTGTCTGGAGGAGAATTCTAGCACCGGGCTGCTCCAATCGGTAGTTTTCCATGGTTTCTCTGATTATTACAAGACGAATGCTGAAGCAGTACCCTAATAAATGGTCCACAATACACGCACGATCTTTCCTTTCACTTCCTTGTCTTTCGCCCTTACTTACACACACGCTCACAAGCAGAACACCGCTTTACATGTCGGGATACCAGTCGTGGGCTTGTGAAAAATAACTGGTCGAGGAAAACACCCGCAAAGCGACGTGTAGGTCGGCGCCGAGTAGCGCAAACCTGCTGCGGAAAATCATCACCACCTCTCACGATAAAGAATGCACAGCTCTTATGGGACTACTCTCAAGGAATTACTCTTACGGGACCTTAGTTGACGCTCCCAGAAATACCAATTAATCAATCAATCGGTCAATACCACAAAAATGTCGGAGAAGTTCTAAGGTCAGAGTAATGTAAAGGGACAAATGGAAAATAGTTTGCTGCTCGTATAGGTGAGAGCGCCAGCTGACTGGGTGAGTATAAACGCACGGAATGCACGGAGAGATGTCCCTGCCCTGACCCTCTCACCGCCTTCCTCTTCTTTCCACCACGGGTATGCTGTGACATGCTAGCCATTCCTCCTCACATTATTGAGCTTGGACAAGCTGACATTGCCACAATTAAAATCACAAAATAAAATTTAGAGGAT
Organism: Teleogryllus occipitalis; assembly: GCA_011170035.1. Taxonomy (NCBI): domain Eukaryota; kingdom Metazoa; phylum Arthropoda; class Insecta; order Orthoptera; family Gryllidae; genus Teleogryllus; species Teleogryllus occipitalis. Next base: position 8,287 of record BLKR01011274.1, read on the forward strand.
GATGTACTAGAGCTGGGTATTTTGGCGAAATTTGTTTTACGAGATGATAGAACAACCGGAGATTTTCGAGTGTTTTAGGTTAAGCCAGTATCCAGAGAGTAGATTGGTATCTCGAGGTAGCTTTCTTGGATGAGTCAAGAAAGAATCAACATCTGTATTTTTAAGACATCACACGTAAACAATATTTGTCAATATCATGAAACCTGTATTTTTAATCATAAAGTGTCACAGAGGGAAGATCATGAGACGACTGCTGATTAATTTTTCAAATCACATTTTGCCATTTCATCAGTATACACTGTAAGGAAGGATTGTTAAAAAATATTACCAAAAATATTCGTTTGAACAAAAATACTTATTTTCTACGATTTTTAAAGTGATTTCTTGTTGAGACGAACGCATTGAACGGAAGGGGTGCGTTTCACGCGACTTGCAGAATTATTTATACGATTATCTTTTCCCTAATCCTATCCGAACAATAGCTCAAAATTTATGTGGAGTAGGAACCATTAGAGTACAATTATTTAGTTACAAACTACTGAATTAATCTTTTTAGGAACCTATAAAATACCATAAATTTCTATTAAATTTAATAACGATATGACATACAGATATATTGATATAATGAACAGCATGTCAAAGGGAGATACAATAAGAGATGAAGAGAAATACGTATCAAAAGGAATTTTGATTGAGAATACAGTTGAAAGGTAAATAATTGTACTGATGTTTCAGTACATTGGAGCTGTTTGATAAATGTTTATGTACTGATGCTTCAGTACAATGGAGCGTTACATAATTTTCAGAAATCAAGATTGACGCACTGTCCGGAGCTGAACAAGTCGAAGTCTTATGTTTGTAACAACAAGGTTACAACATGTTTGTAATAATATTGTTAATATAGCATGATTAAAAGAATCTAATTTTGAAGTTCTTGAGTTTTGTTGAAACTAAAACTAGACGAAAGCACTTCAATAATATTCTTCATTTATCTACGGGTCATTTTCATGAAGATTTTTACTCGCATTTTGTCTGAATTTTCATATCTTGGTAACAAAATTATCTTCAGATTAAACGAAAGCCCAAAATACATGTTTGTAAATAAATGTATGTTTTGTTTGTTTCAACATATAAACTTGTGAACAAACCATAAAAATCTTGAAACTCCTTTATCTTTTCTTTTATATCTGCAAAATATGGAAGAAGAATCTGGAAGAAAATCTCTAAGAATAGAGATTCATTGCGACTGTCTCTCCCTACCCGACGCCAGTACCCCAAATGGCCGTCTCATAGCATGAGTAATAGAGCGCGCCGATGCAAATGCGTCTTCAGGCCGCACACATTTATATTTGCCGGAGGCGCGTTGGCGCTGGCGCGGGCCGGGCCGCGTCGGGCGAAGGCGGAAAACGACAGGACGCGTCCCACGCGAGGGCGCGATTACCGGCGATAAGAGGCTGCGTGGGCGATAACCTAATGGAAGCGACGCCCGCCCGCTCCGCTTGCCCCTTCCTCCCGGCCAGCCACCCCTGCTTTGACCTCCTCTCCGCACTCCGGTCCGCCCACCAGCCCACCCGCCCACCCGCCCACTCGCCCGCCAATCCACTCGCCCACTCATCCACTCGTCCGTCCATCCAGTCGATCGCCACACTCCGGCCCGCCAGCCCACCCATTCGCCCACACGCCCACTCGCCCACTCATCCACTCGTCTGCCAATCCACTCCTCTGCCAATCCACTTGTCTGCCAATCCACTCGTCTGCCAATCCACTCGTCTGCCAATCCACTCGTCTGCCAATCCACTCGTCTGCCAATCCACTCGCCCGCCCATCCACTCGCCCGCCCATCCACTTGCCCACCCATCCACTCGCCCGTCCATCCACTCGCCCGCCCATCCACTTGCCCGCCCATCCACTCGCCCGCCCATCCACTCGTCGGCCCACCCACTCACCGCCCATCCACTCGCGCGCCCATCCACTCGCCCGCTCATCCACTCTTACGCCCATCCACTCGGTCGCCCATCCAGTCGCCCGCTCATCCCCTCGCCCGCCGTCACGCCCCTCTGCCATTTCTCCGACTCGCCTGTCCACTCGCCATCCTTCCTTCCCCGCTCGCGCATCCGCTTGCCTGTTCACGCACACCCCTGCCCGCTCCCCCGGTCTCTCGCTCTCCCGCCCGCCCGTCGCATCGCTGCGTTCTTTGTGGAGCAGTGCGGCGCGGCGGGCGCAGACAGTAATCTACGCGTCGCAGCCGGAGATAGCGCGGGTCGTTCGCGGCAGGAAATGGGCGCGGCATGCGTTTCCGCCCTGCCGGCCGCTGGGAAAAAACGGATCCGCCCCCGCAGCGGCACACTGCGTGGCATCGATCAGCTCCAGCGGCCACGTCACCTCTTCAAAAACGCCACCCGCGCGCGCGATGCCTCGAAAACTGGCTCCTGATGCGCTTCGGAACGTCACTTCCCACTCTCAATCCATTCTGTACAGTGGACTGAATAATACGACCTGGGGTGATTGGCTAGTAATGTTTCCGCTGTTAGATATTCTTATTTAATTTTTGGAAAAGTATTTGCAATAATCAAATGCTGCGCCTCTCACAAAGGTGCAGGAGCTTGGAGCTATTATGTCCAAGAAAGCGAAGCTAAAATTGTGGGTTGTTGTTCCCAGTAAGGCACGAGTATTTTCATGTGGTAGATGCGTGGGTTGATTCTGCTCCAGTGTGGATCACAAGATCCTTTATTTACTATATTTAATAATCTGTTCTACCACTGCGATCATTTGATCAGAAAAATGAAAGATATAAGACAAAATTCTCCTCGCAAAGCTTGCCAACCAACCAAATGTTATTGATCAAAATCTACGAATGCTATTAGTATTAGTGAACATCATCTTATAAAACATTCATGAAAATAATCAGATTTAAATTTAATTACTTTGCCAAATACGAAACAACACGAAATATAGTTCTGAACAACTAGTAATAAATACTTTCCACGTTCTAAATTGATTTAATGTTTGATTTTGCTGTCACATAAGGGAGTGGTGAAGGAAGCAGCCACTTTTACTTTCTGATGTAAGCACGAATTTACAAAGTAATGTATGTAATGTAGAGAAAGTTATGTAATGGTGCAGAAAATATATATCAAGATTTCAACAGAAATACACTTTTTGGGATCTCCTGATACCGAAAAAGTGTTTTAAAAAAACAACGTCCGTCCGTCTGTCTGTTCGTTCACCTGTCTATCCATCTGTCACTTTTAAATATGGTATTGAACCTACTTTTATTGTTAACGCTAAATTTTCCAAAAATACAAAAGTTTGATTTTTTTCGTTGTTTTCCTAAAACTACAATATTGAAGATTTTTTCTTCAAAATTATTTTGTTCTCCACAATTATTTCTATAATTTCTGATTTGAGTTTGTTTGAATATTTTGGTAGTTTTTACGTAATTTTGGATGAAAGATGGGTAATATTAAAAAACATTAAATTCAAGTTTTTCTAAAAAATGGCCAACATTTTTTCCTTCAAGCCTTTTTTGGGACATTGATAAATGCACTGTATAAGAAGACACTGAAAAAATGTCACGTGTAAAAAATCAAAACTTCAAAACAGACACTAGTTATTTGTTCAATCCATGATCTGGAAGACATTTTTTGTGCAGACTGGCGTTAATGGGAGAACGTATTTCTACTACGTTCTACATTCTAGTTGATTAGTGAATTAGTTACAAGGGGGCGTGGTAAAACGTGAAACAATGTGAGATAAAGGATGATTTTTGTATTATTGCTTGAGTGCGAATATTCTATTTTGAAGCTACATCAACTTCATGCAAATCATTATTATCATTTTTTGTCGTAATTTAATCAGCGTGATCATATAGCATTTAACATAAGATTTTATTTACTTCAGTCAATAAATACATGCATAACTGTTATATCTGATTAATGAAAACTTTCTCATATGATTTTCCAAATGTGTGTGTGTTTTACATTCTGGTACTTGTACTTTCTCGTATACGCAGTAATATATGTAGTATAGAGAAAGTTATTTAATGCTATGAAAAATCGATTTCGAGATTTCACCGGAAATACATATTTTAGGTTCCCCTAATACCTAAAAAATGTTTTTTCTTCAAAACTTCCGTCTCTCTGTGTCCGTCCGTTCGTCCGTCATCTGTCCGTTTGTGAACAGCACTAGTGCCTAAACCATACGTAGGATTTTTTTACAAAATAGATATTCTGCGTTCGAACTGGCTTTACTCGAGATGCTGGACTTTGATAAACTTTATTAAAAATTTGCGAATGCTTTACATGAAGCCCCTAGGACATTTTAAAAATTTTCTCAGAAATAGGTCCAAATTTTTTTCTTTCAAGTTTTTGAAAGAATAGATTAAAATACACTTATCAAGACGACGTAGGTTCGATTTTCTCAGTTAATTCGAGTTTTCGAAAATTACAAAGTTTACTTTTTCCGGGCATCTTCCTACAATTGCAAATTTGAAGATAGAGATTTTTCCTTCATATCAAATTTGTTCTCCATATTTAGTTAATTTTTTGAAGCTTTTAGTAGTTTTCGCACAATGTATCGTGCAATGTGTGCAATATTAAAAAATAACAAAAACAAGAGTTTCAAGAAAACGGATCCAATTTTTTTCTTTAAGCTTTTGGTAGGAATAGTGCTAAATGTTCTCTATAAGGTGACTTAACCGCTATTCTGCTCCATTCTTTTGTTTTTCAAAAATTACAAAAATGTTTTTTGACATCTTTGTCATGACGTTAATATTTACATTAGCGGTGATTTGTTCACATTATTGCTCACAAGCTCACGTGTTTAAAATAATTTCTTATAAAAAAATTCTCGAAACTCAAGTTATTGGGAAAATGAGCTCAAAATTTCGCATTTCCAGAAACGCTCAAACGCCATTTTCTAAAAAAAAGCTTCTTATTTTTTCTTCAAACTTTTCCAACGGATATTGCTAGTTGCACTGTTTAATATGACATAAATTAATCTTTGTGTATTCTATTGTTTTTTCAAAACTTACACAAATGTAATTTTTTAGAATATTCCTCACGCCGTTAATATGCACATTTCAAGCATTTTGTATACATTTTTGTATTTGTGCGTGGTAGTGATTCAAATGACGTTCAATGAAGATTTTTGAAAGCTCAAAAATTGTCTGTTGAAAAGAGCTTCAAATTTCGCGCTGAGTCAAGCTTTAACGTCATTTTCTTAAAAACGGCTCCAGATTTTCAATGAAATTACCATTTGGGACGACGTTTTACTGTTATTTAATACTCTTAAATGAATATTTTTGTTCTGTTATTGGGAAACCAAAAAATTAAGAAAATTTCAAAACGTACTTTGGGTGGCGATAGATGGCGGCCGGCAACAGTATGTGGCAAGTCCGAATAGCTAGCCCAGATCAAAGAAATAGACAACTAGTACGAGAAAGTCTGTGCCATTTTCAAGCACCACTTGTTATTTACTTAATGTCGCTTTTTAACAGCGGGGTTATATAGTGACCTGTGTGATTTTCAACATTGGGGCAACTGTAAGAGGAACACGTAAGGACAACATGAACACACACAAAACACCCATGCTCGGAGCGGGATTGGAACCCTTGATCCTCCGGTCCGAAGCAGCCTTTGAACCTTTGCGACCTCGGTTAGCCACACCGGCAAAATTGTGTTTCCTTTTAGAATTATCACAGATTTTGGCAAGGAGGTAAGATATTTCGTTGGCTTAGTGTCATTGGTTTGCTGAGAATCTGACCCAGACCGTTGGCCTGCCCATGTGAACTACATGTTTGGGCGCAAACGTTGGCGGCCGTGGTGGTGCTATCTGCTCAGATAAATGGCTGTCCGCTACACGCGCGTGTGAAAGTGCTTCAGTAATTTTAATCCGATTTCGATGCACCAAATTGGCAGTGCGCGATTTAATTTTTGACATAAATCTCATTTAATGAACAATGTATCGCAGATGAAAGTGAGAAGGAGAATTATTTTTACTCTATGGCAATTTTTGTTGTCACATTTGTATTCAGATATTGTGAGAAATAATGAGATTAACGCGAATAAAAACTGCCTGTGTTTTTTGTCACTCACTAATATTCACCATTGGAATTCATGAATAAATATTGTTTATTGTGGTTTTACAAAACATATATTATAAGGGCATGTATAGTATATTCTTAAATTTTATTTGAATATGTTGAAACTATTTTAATTGTTTAATTTTTTTTGCAGCTACATTTTCTTAATATGCATCGAATCCATCTTTATGCATCGAACTTTTTGATAGAAATTTCCAAAAAGCAAATAATAAAGTGTATAAATCGCGTGGTATTTCTTAAGGTTTCTTAGAAAGTTTATATAATAAGAGTTTTAAAATAATTGCTAATTTAGTATTTAGATAACTATTTCATTTTATTTAAATAATATATAAACAAATAATTCAGAATACAAGCACAATTGAATAAAATTACAGTTTATTTCCAGATGGGCAGAAAGATGGCCAAGAATGCAAATATATTCTATAATACGACCTGTAAATGCAACGTATTCTTGAATGTTATAAACTACGAACTAGTTTACATAAGTAGTTACAAGTTAGCATTCGGAAATGGAAATAGAATTTTGTTTATAACCTATACCTAATATTTTTTTAGTTTTTAATCACAACATAGAATAATTTTATTAAAAAAATAGTGTACCATGATATTAATTTTAAATTAATGAGACATGAAATCTAAAATATTTTTCACCAAGTTTTGAGAAGGTAAATATTACCGCATATTGAAAACAATAGAAACTATTAATCAAATAATTTTAATGTTTTAATTGAGTTATTAATTTTATTGCCGCGTTAAAATGTTTTTGAATATTTTGATGAGAATAAGAAAGATATAAAATTGATACAAAATGAGTTAATCATTTAAAAACAGGTTGACATTTGAATCACTTGAATGATAAAAAAGGGAAAAACAATATTAACATCGCTGAAAAATAAGAATAGTTCAATAGCGAAGATTAGAATAGGGAATTCCAATATTGCTTTGAATATGAGGAATTTGTAGAGAAATATTGTTTCAAATTGTTACGTACACGTACTCATATCATTGTTAATTTGTACTATGAGAGAAACGTCCTTAAAAATGTAAATTCATGTGATAGTTTACATCATCTGCTGATTAATTTTCACCATTTATTTAGCCTTACAAGTTGTTGAAATAACCTAGATGAAACTGTTTAAGACACACAATGTGTAGATAGATAATAGCTGGAGAAGAATAGAAAGACAGTAAAATGCTTGAGCTATGTTGAATGAAAGAATAATGTGCTCATAAATACTGAAACACGAGGTAGAATGAAGTACGACACGCGAAACGATACGCGAGATAAATGCCGCAACCACGGTTTATGGAGAACATTCCTCATTTTGTGGCCGAGATTTGAATCCTTCTGCATGACGATATTACCGATTGGGGTAGTCACGCAATTTAGTGGAACTGTCAGAGCTTCTGGAGTCCGACCGCAGGCCGGTGCATGAGGTGAACTGCGGTGTTTCGCCGCACTCAAATGTCAGGCGACTCGGAGTGCTCAAGATAACACCTGGCGGTACTCGACTCACGTAACGCGAGACCTGCACCGGGCAGCACGCCCTACGCCAGGTGGTGGGTTCACATCGCAACTGTTATGGTCACGACTCGCTAAAGGTACAGGGAAACCTGCTCAAATGCCCACCTCGGTTAGTAGTCATCTCCAATTGCGGCATTTTCCTCGCGGAATCGCTTGATTAAAAATATTACTTTTTTTCCTCGTTTAACAGGCAACCTGGATCCATTGCCAACGGCCAAATACATTTCGTAGATTGACCTGTATTGAGAAGTCATCTTTAGCAATGTAGAACTACTAAGCGGTAAATTGGTGAATATTTGATTTGTTGGTTGTCTGATTAGTGTTTCCGGGCGTCAACAGCTTAGGTCATTATTCCCGTAAATATAGTGCATGTTTTTTCCTCGGAAGGGGGCAGTGATCCTCCCGCGCTGAATGACGAGATCCGGCGCCGAGCTACCGTCGGCTAGCGGGGTTTACCCCTAACCAGGACTCTCCTTCCAGCGGGCCACTGCCCCAGCCGGGACAAGCTCTAAGTTCCCGACCGGTCTCCCGGAATATATGATAGTGTAATGCGTGTTAGTGTCAGTGTGTGTGTAAGGGGAAAGGATAGGACAAGGGTGAGGAAGGAATGATCGCGCGCGGTTCGTGGCCCGTTTGGTAGGGTACTGCTCTGGCATTCGCCTGGTGTTGACCGGAGAAACCACGGAAAACTACCGATCAGAGCAGCCGGCCGCTAGATTTCTCCTCCAGACAGCAGCTGAATTCGACCTAGCTGAAAAGCTAGTGTCGAAAATCCTGCCACCGTCAGGACTTGAGCCTAGGACCTCCCGGTTAGAGGCGCAGCAGTGACATCACTTGATGCACTGAGTTACCGCTTCCGGTTTCGTGGATATTACTGTTGATTCAGTTCCTTTCTGAGATGGGACGCAATCTAGAATAGCGTAAGTTGTTGGGGAGATAATTATTTTAGATAGCAGAATAGTTTGAATCAATGTGTCTTAATGAAATATTAAACAAGTTTGCTCTTTATTCCATTCCGCAACATTCTCGAATAGTTTGATAACTCCTGCTTCTCTTTTAGGTGAACTTGTGTGGTGAACGGGAACCACACCGCGATCGCAAAAACATCTGAACTCGCCGACGACCCGATCTCTCTGCTCTAAAGTTTCTACATGATGTGAATTGCATCCGGCGTAGAATGCTTAGGAGTTTTGTTAGATGAGTATGTAAACAGAATTTGTTGAATAAGAAAATGAGTGGAATTCTCGAATTAATTCATGACAAAAAGTCCAACGTGTGGTTGACTTTTGCCGAAAAATGTGATTCTCGAATCTAGGGTTTAATTTGTACTTTGTAGTTTAAACTCAATAAGTTGCCTAGTTGATATTCCTTATTTGGGTCGAAATCATAAATGAAGTGTCTGTGGCTGGAATGGGAACTCTTGCCGGCACTTCACGCTCTCAGCTCTACAAACGATGTGGGCGAAAGTCGAGGACTCGTCTCTTGGTAGGGGCCGACAGTCCATAAGAGCACGATGGGAGTGCATGTGTGCAAAAAGGAGTCCTTCCACTTTATCCTGCTGCGGCTTTTGAGATCGAGCGGACAACTTGGGGCCTTTGTGCGGTGCCGTCACACAGTGGGTCGAAATGACTCTCAAAGCGAGCATATTTTTTCTGTGCTCTGTATGTAAGCATTTCATAGAATGAAAATGGCGTCCAATTTCTATCGTTTCTTTACGTTTTGTTTCTAAATTTTCTGCTCATGCACACTGGAGAAAGGTGTTTGATCTCGAAATGAACGTTAAATTTACTTGACTTTTTTATTCATCGCAGGGGTACAAACGTGTGTGTTCGTTAAGTGCAAGATGTTAGAATTTTCACTGTCTGATTTTGCATTATTAGTTAAGGTCGATTTGTACATCTTGCCACTGCAAGGTCTCTGGTCGGAAGGTCGTAGAGTACTCTAACAAACGGTAGTGGAAGTAGTCTAACCAGTGCACGATCTTTTCTTCCTTTTATTTTAAACGCACACACACACACTTACACATACGCAGACTAAACTACTGCAAATGTCCGTAGGCCACACGGGAGCTTATAGCTTGTTTCGGCGTGGGCGGTGCCCCTCCAGTACAGAGCACCAGAGAACGAAAATCCCGCAAGGCGATTTGCAGATCGGCGCCGTTGCAGCGAAGGAAGAACACCACCATTCCCGGCTTCAATACGCACGATAGTCTCGGAATCAAGATCATTGTAGTTGACGCGCCCAGAAACGACAAACACTCACTCCCACCGATTCTTAGTTAGGTACTTTAGCCCCTTTCGACCCACTGTGCAGCGTGGTAGCGTTGAGCGGGGTGAGGTGGGGCGAAGCGGGGCGAGGTGACTCGGGGCCTTTGTGTGGTGACGTCGTTTATGAAGGGTCCCCAGTGGGGTCGGGCGCCCGACGGCGCGGCTGGACGGGCAGTGGGCGCTGAGGCCCTGCAAGCGACGGGCGAGTGCGGGAGAGAGTGGGCGGCGCAGTTGACTAGCGGGCGAGCGCGAGACTTGGTCTACATTGGAGCTGGAGGCGAGGTCCCGGGGATTGAAGAAAGGACTTTGAGCTCGTGTGGTTGCTGGAGTTTAAGCACACTATGTCGGAGGGTGGTGGAACAGCCGAGGAGAGGAAAACGACGGCGGATGAGTTGATTGGAGGGGATAAGCGAGAAACTTGAGTTCGAGAAAAAAAAACAGGCGAGTTGTGACATGGTAAGTTGGTTAGTATTGTGGACGGTTGCAGGGTAAAGAATGGTTGATTGATTTTTCTGGGTACGTCAACTGTTTAGTCCCGTTTGTGTAGTGAATGTTTTTATGTTTGGCAGGGCGGTGTTTCTATTCCACTAGATAGTAAGATCCAACACCGACCTTCGTTCCGGTCAAATTCTTCTTCCAGGTTTCTCTCTCAGCGGTGTACCGCCCCATCTGGGCCAAGCTCAGCTGACTGAACTCCTGAGAAGTGTGGCAGTACATGCAAGTGTACGTGTGTGTAAGCCAAGAGGACTGGATACTAGAGAGGAAGGAATGTCAGCGCGCGGTCCATGGTTCATTTGTTACGATAGTGCTCCGCCATTTGCCCGATATTGATCAGAGAAACCATGAAAAACTACTGATAGGAACAGTCGGCCGCTACAATTCTCCTTGAGATAGTAGTTTAATTCGACCGTATGTGTATAGTTAGTATCGAAAATCCGCCACCGACGGTTCTCAAACTCGATCAAAGTTGTTTCAGACACAGCAGTAATTCTGGCTTTGAGCTAACCTCCACCAGTAGGAAATTTATGATTAGGGGTATGACTTCGAGAGGTTTAATAAGTTGGCAGGTAGTGAGACAGAAATTTGTCACGGAAGCCAGGTGGGTAGTTGCATGGCAGTTTAACGGGCGTGGTTTTGTGACTAGTGTGAGGCTTGGGCTGAAGGCGGAGCTAGGGAAGAAGGCGGAGAGCGTCCGCGGCGGGTGATTTCATTTGGGGCGGTCGGCCACTGCCCGCTCCCTCATAAAGGATTCTGCAGGCGCCTCGCCTCCCCTCCCCCTCCCCCTCCCGCTCCGCGCGTCGCGTCGTGTCAAAGGCGCAGCGGCCGGGGAGGGGCGGCCGTCGGGGAAAATGCGTCGCGGAGGCGAGTGCTGGGGCGGGGCGGGGCGAGGCGAGGCGGAGTGGCTGGGCGGTCGTTGCGGATGTCTTCGGGGGATTATGGCTGCGCGAGGAGGAAGGTGGACGCTTGCGGGGGGCGGGAGGGGGGCGTGACAGGAGAGGAAGCACGAAGGATCGCCACGATGAGGCTGGCGACAGCGCCGGGTTAAGGCCTGTCGGAGAGGGTGGAGTCGCCGGGCCTGGCCACCGGTCTATGGAGAGGTCCTAAAAGAGCCGCCTGGGACAATTCGCTGGAAGTGGCGAGAGCACCGGGGCGGGAGCAATGGGAGTAGTGGGGAGATTGAAAGTGGGTGGAAGGTCATTTAATGTTTACGTCTGTCAGAGAGAATATCATAGGCGCCGGCAGTGGCTGAAACAAGAAAAAGAGAAAGAAAGGTGTCTGCGCTGTGTGACAGAACCTAATCCGAGGACAAAAAAAAGTTTGATTGATGATTCCGGACTCGTGAACTGCTGAGGTCATTAGTCTCGTAAGTATAGTGCATGTTTTATGGCGGGGAGCTGGCGGTGATCTTCACCCGCTGGATGGCGAGATTTACCGACGGATTGCGGTGATATTCTCCAACTAAGAATCTCCCACCAACGTGACCTTCGCCCCTCCTGTGACGAGCCCTAAGCTCCCGACTGTTTTTCCGGCATGTGTGGTAGTGTAGTACATGTTAGTGTAAGTGTGTGAAAGTAAGAGGCAAGGATAGCACAAGGAGGAGGAAGAAAATATCGCACGAACTCCGTGGTCCGTTTGTTACAGTACTGATCCGATTGACCTGATGTTGATCGGAGAAACCACGAAACACTACCGATCAGAGCAGTCGGTCGCTAGGAATCTTCTACTGATAACGGCTGAATTCAACCTAGCTGACAAGTTGTCGAAAATACTATCTCTGACGGGACTCGAACCTAGGACCTTCCAATCAGAGGCATTGCAGTGACATAAGTTGATGCCCTGAGCCCCCTCTCCCGTCATAAAAAGGAAAATGGGATTTTTTGTTGAGGTACAAAAGCGGTGTGAATAACACAACTTAGAGTAAACAACGCAAAGTGTGACTGTATGATGCATTTAAGTGTAAGCGCTTGAAGAGATTGATATCAGATATGGTGAAATGAACATGATACTCTCGTGATATTGTTTATTAGAATGAACGATGGAAAGCCGATTAAAGGTCCTTACTTTATCGACGAGACCCCAGAAATATATGACGTATAATCCCATTATGATCGTTTTGGGAGCAATTGTGATGGGCAGCGGTTACTAATAATGATTAATGGATTATACAATTCATTGAACGAAACATTGTAAAATCTCTGAAAAGCTGCCGCACTCTCATTGCTAGACAATCAATACTACTGTATGACAAATGCGAACCACAGTAAGTGAGAAATTTGATACATTAATAATATAGGGAAAAATACTCGTGGTAAAAATTATTAATAGCAAAACTTGAATAAAGAAAACGTTTATCAACAGGTCACTTAAAAAATCGAGTGGTGAGGAAGAAACATTCTCACAGATTGAAAGTAATGGTTTGATGCATATAACTGAGACAAATGCATTTCTAAAAATTCTCGGAATACACAAAACTTTCTGCAGGTATATAGTGTAAATACACAATAACGCGATTGTAATACATTACATGAGTATGCGAATGTTACGTATTTCATTTCACAAAAACTTCTTTATTAATAATTATATTTCGGAAGAAGACCTTCAACTTATACATCTTATAGCTCCCAGACTTTTAGATTACAAAAACGAATTGTACGAATAATAACCAAATCCCACCCACGTCATTCATGTAAGCCTCTCTTCATTAATCTAGGAATTTTACCAATACCGTGTCTGTTTATTTACGAATCAGTGGTTTTTGTCAAAAATGACTTGCTTAAGGGCAGTTTTAACTGTTTTTTTGACGTTAAATAAATAAATAAATAAACTTTATTAGTGACATTACGTGACATTGATTTTATTTATTCCAAATGAAATTTTAATAAATGAGTAAATAACAACGGGCTTTTGTTTCTTTCCAAGTTAGTCTTGAGTGTGCCTACTTTCGAAATCCCGAAGGCAGAAGCGCTAAAGGAGGCGAAGGCATGGGCAAGTGAGGAAGTTGTGTTACGGGTGACAGCCCATCAACAAGAGAAAAGACGCAAACTCCTCTGGAGTCTGCCCGCTCGTCCTGTTCATCTCAAGTCCTACTCATCTCGCACAGCACGGCCATCATACCGCCCTCTATAAAAGAGTCTCTGCAAGACATAGGAGCCGAGACTCCACAATGAAGAGGGCACACGTTGTCACGAAGTGTGGCCGTGGATCTTGAGTTGAAATGCTCAGGAAGAAATATTCATGTGTATTTGCAACTGAGTAAGGACTAGCATAATTTTGTTAGGTAGAAGTAGGTATTGTGTCAATGTATGTGTAATTAAATGTAACTCTGTACATTTGAGCGATACTAACATTCTTGTGGAATAATCATGTGTAGAAATTGAAAGAATTGTGGGTTGATCCCGGGTTTAGGGTGGCACGGTTCCTTTGGTTCCTTTTATGATTCATTATTTCTCGCGATTCCTGTGTTTATAATTGCTATAACAACTGAATTATTTATGTTCAATGTTAAATGAGAAGAAGTCACCTGATAATTTGTTGGCGTGGAATTGTGTCTATTTTCGCATTTCAAGTCTTCTTCAAATAGGTTTGTGTGTCTACTGAGATGGAAGGTATGAATTTTCTTAAAAGTGAGTGTTCCCTTTAAAATAAATTCTCTTAAAAGTGAGGGAGGTATATAATACAACGTGAGCGCCGGAGCGACAGTGGAGGCGCGAACCAGGTCTCGAGAGCGAGGGCCGGAAGGCCCTCGCGAACGTAGCACGTTGGATCCGTCGGGTAGCGACGTGCGGTAGCACGTCGCGGACCACTTGGTGAAAAAAATGCGTTGGTTAAAGAATTGTGTAGGTTATAAAATTAAATTTGTAGCGTCAAAAATACGAATAATCAGTTCCCTTAATGAGAGTACGTTGCTACGGAGATTTATACGTACAGGGGGCTTTGGAGCAGGCGGGTAGCTATTCTCCCGATCTACCTATATTTTAAATAATTATATTTATTGCTGTAACATCATGAACTTAACTAATACACACGCTACTACTACGTATAGACAAGGATTCAGTTCATGGGGTCGATTCTCTTCTAATGAACCGAATCAGTGAATCAAAGGAACCGTGCCACCCTAAACTCGGGATTTACCGAATTGTGCGCCGAGAAATATTAAACCCATACCAAAACACATTCAGATTCCCTTCCAGTTTCTAAATATCATTCTAATCGTTCACCTGCAGATTGTGTCAATTTTGCCATTTGTCATTCATCTCGATAAGGAAGAGCACAGGCATTTTGCATTTATGAAGGCAACCTGGCTAATTTCTTAATGTTTGGATGACAAAACCAATCAGCGTTCGACTATGCATGACGTTACAAGAGGGTGAGAAAAAGTGACACCAGGTGTTTTCCGTTTTGCTAACGTCAAAGTCAACCTTTTTGCTGTCCGTGCAGATAGATGGAACTGTTTCAGAGTAGATATTAGGCACATCAAGAAGAAGGCGACCATTTACGAGAATATTTTTTGTGAAAAGTTGTGACAAGAGGTAACAGATTTCAGATCATTATCAAATATGTTTTATAAAACAATGAACGTATTTTCCTTTAGAGTATTGCTGGAATTATTTTATTTGATTACACAAGAGCACAAGGCATGTTCAATTTAAACACTTATTCTGTGCGTACTAATACGCAGTTTGCTTAATTTTTTAATCTTTTTCTTTTTTATCATCTTTAGATCTATGCTTTATATTAAATATTGGATATTTAAGAAGCTCCTTGAGTTGTGGAAGGGGAGGAAGGCGTTGTTGCACGATAGTCTACCGGAAGACGCGACGCAAAAGAACATTTGAAAGACATCTTAGAATTATTGCGTTTACTTTCATTCCTAACTGTATGTATTGAAACACTTGTCATATTTGTCGGACCAACAAATAAACGAAGAAAGTGAACTGAAATTTCCATTGGCGTTGCG
Source organism: Teleogryllus occipitalis (assembly GCA_011170035.1). Lineage (NCBI taxonomy): Eukaryota > Metazoa > Arthropoda > Insecta > Orthoptera > Gryllidae > Teleogryllus > Teleogryllus occipitalis. The sequence continues at coordinate 23,640 of BLKR01011274.1, forward strand.
GGTGATAATCAGTCAGAACTGAAATTTTCCATGAACGACAAGGTCTCTTGTAGCGTGATACTTAGCATAAAGATTTACGTAGCTCTGTGATCAATCAGCTACATATTTTCTCAATCAATAGTTGAAAAAATAATATAATGAATTGTGTAATGTTTTAATTATATCAATCCTAATAAAGCCGAGTAATTGCGTGTTAAATTATTTTATCAGGTGGAAGAAGAAGAATATGCACTTGAAAGGGTTAATGTTCGCGCGGGAATATTCTAAACATTGTAAACCATTATTTAAACAATTTCTCGAGTATTCGAGAGAAGGAGTGAATCCTCTCAATTTGTCAAACTAAACAGACTGGAGTTTGTGGAAAATAATTGTTCAATATTTGTTTGCATTTGGGTGTATTTGACGGGGATTTAATATTTATTGTGTGTGTATTTGACGGAATTAAGTGGTATTTTTACCTTTTATTTTTTATTGTATGTATGTGTATAGAACTTCTACACTGACGTTCAATATTGTTATTAATTAGAACATATTGATATGTTCTTCATTGACAAGTTATTTCCAAAAATTTGAAAGACTTTGCCAGACCTTCTTAGGTTCTTGAGGGAGATTGTGAACAGTGTTCCCATTGCATTTTTAATGTGGTGTCTTAATTACTCTCCATGTTCGTACAATACTGGCCTTAAACCTAGAAACTCTTCCGACTGAGATCTGGGATCTCAAAAATAGGAAAAATCGGAAAAGTCGGAAGACTGTTGCCGATAGTAGCGAGACTGATGACGGCAAAGCCGTCGAAAGCTGGCTATCTCAATAAATATACTAAGTTGACGGAGATGACGTCTTTTATTTCTTCATTTAATAACGTCAATACCGCATCGGAATTGTCAGAAAAAACTTATGACCAGGGAGAGTGAAAGAGATTCGATTGTTGAAAAATATAATTCATTTCCCATAATTGAAATTTTGAAACAAATTTCGTTTTTCTTAACTGAATCCTGAATAAAAATTATGCAATTAACTTTTGAGACGTGGATGTCTATATCTATATATTTAAAATGTTATCCCCTCCACTTTGTGATTTTTTAACACCAATTTAATGATATTTCGCATTATATAATACTACCCTCAATTCAGTCATCAATCTGCTAATCTAAATAAAGCTTTAGATACCTTATTGTATTTGACCGAATATCAGAACCAATTAATCAAGTTCTGTAGAACTTGTAATATTCGTAATGATATATGATGATATCGTATAAATATGTTGTAATATTTATTACATATAATGTGTGATGCCATACAATGTTAGGATATATATGTTATGACATTTATGTTAATTTAATGATGGATGAAATTATAATTGCATAAAAACACGTTATAAATAATGTAGCCGCTAATAACCTTAGTCGTTGATGTGACTAAAAATAAAGAATTTAAAAAATTAAAATATTAACAACTTTTGTGCAGAAAGACATTTGAAGTTGCTACTTCAGCAAATTCCGTGTTTTGTATTCAAATGAAAGGTAATAGTCTACAGATATGTTATAGCTTGCTGTTATAAATGGGTTTTATTGAAAAATTATTAAATGTTAGCATTATATTAAAATTAATATAATGGACGCTTATCTACCATCAATATTTACGTTATTTACAAAGCAATTGTAGTTGGTCGTGGTTTTGCGAGTTGGTTTTATCGAAAGCGCTGGATGATTTGCCAGTTTAACAAGCGCAAGCAAGCAAGCGTATGAGTGTGAGTGTGTAAGAATATCCCATTAAGAGATTATAATTGGTGAAGCGAAGACTACGCGTTTTTAAGTTCAAAGTCTGTCGGTTTTTAAACGCAGACTGTTTTTGGCCTCATCATTTTCCGTCCATGTTTGCAATATCATAGAGTTCAATTAGTGAGTTAGTTAATGCCTCATTTTACGTGGCGAGTTTCGGGCCATCAGGCTCGCTCTTCCGTCTGACCACGCAAATTTTCTCTACGCTCCTTTCACCATCTACCGGAGAAAGAAGGTATTATGTTGGGCGAGGAAACAGGCGATTTGAATTTAGCTCAGAGGTTTCTTTTAGGCTTAAGGATCTTTTACATGCCGTAAATCTACTACATGGGACAGCGGGCTTTACTTCATCTCCAAAGGAATGCGTCCGAAGAATTTTTTCGCCCTTAAAATACACGTCTTCGGTCGAGTTTGAACACGCAAACGTGCGTACAACAGTCCGGTATGCTAACCGTTATACCACCGAATTAAAGTTTCGTGTTATGTGTATCTGTCACATACAGTATTCAGGTCCTCCAAATATCAAGCTAACAGAGATTCCTCCACTTTTTTTCACGTACAATTTTTTAATCTCAATTGTTTTCTTTTTTATACTCCGTCAACTGATTGCAGACGATACACCTTACACAGATCTTAATGGGTATGTTACATAACAATATCCAGCACTCGTCTGTTAGGTGTGCATTTACAATAAAATGACTGCTTTTAATTATGAGATGCATTGCGTTTTAAAATTAAATTGGTGATATCATACAATAGTTCCATGCGAACATATTGATACAGGCTTCTTGAGATCTTGGTGAATAACAAAAAACATTTCAATAATATTTTCAAACACATTTATTCCCTATGTTCAGAATACGCAGTGACTGAATTCTTCAAGAATGTGTGAACCTCATTCATTTCAACAGTTCTAAAGAACCACAGTTCTAAACCACATGAATCAACATAGTTGAATTTCGATTTTCCGTATAGTGCATGAGAGTACTTTTCTTTAGTAACGTTTTTACAACTCCTTTGTTTGATGTAATCGCAAGGGTTGAGCTAGTAAAATATAAAAAACTGAATCAAATGAGTGCGCGAAAGAATAAAACGCAAGTGAATAAAATGAGGAAAAGGGTAAGAGAGGAAGAAAAATAAGACGGCCGCGACGCGATATCCTCAGCGAGCATCGTCGCTTCGGCAGAGCGCGCCTCGCTTCGCCGTGTCGCGTCGGCTCCGGGCCACAAATAACCAAGAAGAAACAAATATTAACAAAGAAATATTTATTTAAGCCATCAAGACCTCAAAATGTGAAATCATCTAATAAAAACTATACTGACGAGTTGTGGAATCCATTGTATTGAGCTAATAACGTCTACCAAAAAAACCTACGAATTTCTGCTACTTAAGAATAATTCACTGTAGCGCTACACTTTCGTTATTAATCAACTATATTCTTGATCGTCTTATATTTTCATTGATGTCAGTAAGTAATGTACCCTTTTCACTATTGATGCGAGTGAGTGTGAGTGTAATGTGCATGTGAGTGTGAGTGTAATGTGCGTGTGAGTGTGAGTGTAATGTGAGAGTGAGTGTGAGTGTAATGTGCGTGTGGGTGTTTGTGTAATATGCGTGTGAGTGTAATATGCGTGTAAGTGTGGGTGTAATGTGCGTGTAAGTGTGGGTGTAATGTGCGTGTGAATGTGAGTGTAATGTGCGTGTGAGTGTAATGTGCGTGTGAGTGTGAGTGTAATGTGCGGGTGAGTGTGAGTGTAATGTGCGTGTGAATGTGAGTGTAATGTGCGTATAAATGTGAGTGTAATGTGCGTGTGAGTGTGAGTGTAATGTGGGCGTGAGTGTAATGTGTGCGTGAGTTTAATGTGGGCGTGAGTATAATGTGGGCGTGAGTGTAATGTGTGCGTGAGTAATGTGGGCATGAGTGTAATGTGGGCGTGAGTGTAATGTGTGCGTGAGTAATGTGGGCATGAGTGTAATGTGGGCGTGAGTGTAATGTGTGCGTGAGTAATGTGGGCATGAGTGTAATGTGTGCGTGAGTGTAATGTGTGCGTGAGTGTAATGTGTGCGTGAGTGTAATGTGGGCGTGAATGTAATGTGTGCGTGAGTGTAATGTGTGCGTGAGGGTAATGTGTGCGTGAGTGTAATGTGTGCGTGAGTGTAATGTGTGCGTGAGTGTAATGTGTGCGTGAGTGTAATGTGTACGTGAGTGTAATGTGTGCGTGAGTGTAATGTGGGCGTGAGTATAATGTGGGCGTGAGTGTAATGTGGGCATGAGTGTAATGTGGGCGTGAGTGTAATGTGGGCGTGAGTGTAATGTGGGCGTGAGTGTAATGTGGGCGTGAGCGTAATGTGGGTGTGAGTAAAATGAAAAAAGAACGAGAGAAGAAGAAAAATAAGGCAGCCGCGACGCGAATTCCGCGGCGAGCAGCGCCGCGCGGGCGGGGCTTCGACGGAGCGCGCCTCGGCCCCGCGTCGCGTCGGCTGCGGGGCAGTGGAGCGCGGCGCAGCGGCGGCGAAGCCTCATAACGCGGCGCCGGCGCCCCGCCTGCGACGGCAGTCAATGCGCGCTTATGCGCAGGCGGGGCATGGCGCGCTGCCAAGTCCCCCCTCCACCCTCACCCCACCCCTACCCCTACACGCAACACCTACGCCCTGCCCCGCCCCGCTCCGAACCCAGCTCACAGCATTCCCTCCGCATTCTCTTCTGTCCTATTCTCCCGACACATAAGATTTTCTCCTCGCACCAGTTGGATCTCAGCGCAGCATTCCCTCCGTTTTTTTCTCTTCACCTTTTCTCCAGATCCCACATCATCTTCTCGCTCGTTGCCTCTTTCCCACTCGTCCTTTCGCTTCACCAGCGTTTTGCTCGAGCCGTAATTAAGATCACGCCCCTCGTCTCTTTGTTCCCAATCTACGTCTTCCTGCTGCGCTTGCGCCCCTACCCCTTCCCCATCGTGGTGCCAGGGTTCCGCCTTGTTTCCGCCTTGCTAACACCCGGCTCACCGCGGTCTCGGCTCGAGATCTCTTTTTGTCAGCTCATCCGAGCTCTTGCGCGGCGCCGCCTTGACATGATTTCTGATATTCGCAGCTTGTTTTCTGCGGAGCAGCTTCCCCCTGGGCTGGCGCACACTTTAGCATTCAGCCTTTCAGCTTCCTTTAGCCTGGCAACACTTCAGTCATCGCATGCTCTGTATGCCTTCAACTAATAACTGTTAAATGACTTCAAGTATGTTATCAATATTTATTATTTTTCAAAACTTAATAAGCAGCCGCAAAATTCATCCAAAACATCGAGCTTCAATTTTGAATTAAAGCGAAACAAATATCTACTAAATACAGAATTGTTGATTTAACCCATCAACACTTTAATATGTGAAATTATCGCGCATAAAACTATACAAGAAGTTCTGGAATCCACCGTAGAGCTAAGAACGTTTACCAAAAACACCCACGATTATCTATTACTTATGCCTTCCTAAAAACAATTCACTGAAGCGCTACTCTTTCATTATCAATCTATCATATTCTTGTTCGGCTTATATTTCCATTGATGTTTGTACATAATGTACCTTTTTCACATTTAAAGAGATTATTTCCAAAACGATGTATCTAGATTTTCGTTTGTTTTATTGTTTTAGAGTATCAATTTATAAAGTATTTATTTTGTAGTACCAATATATTCTTACGACTCTTTTACATGATGCTGTCAAATATTTTGTTCGGAAATTCAGTTTTTCTAATCTTAAAACATATTCAAAGGTAGTTGAATCTTATTGACCTGTAAGGCTGAATATGAGTACTTTCCATGCCTGAAAATGTATTTCTTGGAGAAATGATAATTGGGAAATAGGCGATTTCACACCCTATCTTCAACTTGAAAATTCCATGGTTCCTCTTCATTAATGTCAGTGGTTGTCACAAATTTCCAAAACTGTACGTGGTGAATGATATGTTCTTCCATTCCATCGACCACACAATTTGAAGTTTTCTGTTCGGTAACCGGATTCCCAGTCTTTTCCTTCTTGTATATCCATCCACTTCTTCCCTTAGGCTGTCGCAGCTATTATTACCCTCACATCCTCCCCCCTCCTCTCCCATTTCCGCAGCTCCGCTCTCCGCTCTCGCGTCGGCCTCCAATACTCGCCGCAGATATCACGCCTCCCCCCACCCCCACACGACATCCAGAGGCGCCGTCGCCACTAGATGTGCTCGTTTCTCTGCGAAATCGGACTTACTTGACGCCCGCGAGATGGGTTTCTCGGGGAAGTGACGATGCGAGCTGCATCCGACGCGAATGCGGTTTTGGAAATGCCTGCGGAACGTGGTGGCGTTTCCTTTAGCACCGCGAGAATTTACAGCAAATTCGAATCTGCGAATAACTTTCTCATCCAGGTACGATGCTTCACGGCTTACAAATTGAGCCACTTCATGACATGGGAAGTAAAATGTGTTTAAGATGAAAATGAAAAAATGTACGAAGCTACACACAAATATATTGAAACTACCTCACTTTTAATTTATTGAACGAGATATAATTTTAACTTTTTTATTAACATGATTTTTGTACCTTTTTTATAAAATACATTGAATCATAATAAAGAGAGATAAAATTCGTTGTTCACTCATTGTGTACGTATGTTTAACTGTAGGGATGCCGTAGGGAGATATTTACGTGTATTAGTAAAATTAGTAAATTATTCAATAGTAAATTCTTGTGTATAAATGTATTGTGAGACGAAATTCTTTTCTGAATCCTCTATACTTTATCATGCCTTTCAATAATTTTGAAATTTATTGAAAGAAGTGTGTCAAAACGCAATCCACAAACTGAGATTAATAAAACGAATAACTAAAATTTTTATTAATAAAACCAGACAGAATTTTGATGAATATATTTAATATTCATATGTCATTCTTTCAATGAATACGAATTTACCCTTTACCTCGAATATAAGCATGTAGTTATGTCTATTCATCATTTTATGACATTGTTGACTATTTGAAGAGAGAAATTCAAAAGTGGAAACTCGTAAACATTAATTTAACATTTCTAATCGTTTATCCATATTTTTGCTGAATTTAACTATTCTGATTTCAGTTGGGAATTGAAGTACAATTTACTCATACAAAGTTTCAAAACATTAGATATTAGATCAATATGTCCGTTATTCAAGCCCACACAAAACGAATAAGCTTGAAGCTTGTCTAATATCGACCGTTATAATGTCTTTAGTAAACATTGCATTTGCAACTCACCATGTGATTAAGTAGTGCATGTTAGTAATATTTACTTGCCTGTGCTTCATATCTTTTAATTGTTGTAAACTAATGTTTTTGTGTATTACGTGATTTATCATATTTTTATATCTTTTTTCAATAATATATTTTGCATTTTTATGTAATTTTTATTACAATATTTGCTTTTTATTCTCACAAATCTATATTTAAAATATTAGTTTTATTATTATACAGAATACTAACTTAAAAAGTGTTCAAGAATACTGATTAAGTTTTATCATATTATGTGTACCTAATTTGCTGTTAAAAATGTACAGAGAGCAAAGAACACGCAACAAAGCGTACAGAGGACAAGGTGCAACTCTGAAAATGCTAACAGAAGTTTCCACACTTTCAATTAGCGTAACGAACAAACATAGATAATTTTATTCCCTGAGAAAATTTTCATTTGTTTACTCTAAGCCCAAAGTTGGCTTATCACACTGAAAATAAAGTCTTACTTTGCAGACAAAAATTAACTTCATTCTTTAAAAATGATGATGGCTTGTAAACATTAATTCAAAGAATAAATTTTACATTTTAAAAATCTTATTGAAAGAGAAGCGTAGAGTTTTAGTAGTGTCTTCCAATAAAATATCGAGCTAATTAATCATTTTTCTATAGTATCTTTATTGACTAAATTCTTTAGCTGTATTAAAAATTCAAAAACGGGTTTTCTTATAAAATTGTTGGTGAAATATGATTGATTTTGTACCAGATGCCTCAGAAAAAATAACAGACAACTCCAGGATAAGTAGGGGGTCGTATTACATTCAATTAATTAATTATTACTATGTTATAATGTTTGTCAAAGAATATGGGAAATTTCGTGTAATGAAGTTACTTTTTTGTTTTACGTGCATTAATATATTACGATATAATTTATAGGTATCTGAACACACTTGTTTGGCTAGTCACGTTCTAATGCAATCAGAGATATGTTACCCAACAAACACCAATGCAAGACGAGTTGCTTGCAGTTAGGGGCAAATGACACACATGCAACGTAACTTCATGAAATCTCCCACTACGTATTCATTGTTAAAAATGTCATATCTGTCCTCCTACATGTTCTAGAAGTATTACATTTATTCAGAGATATCTGTGCATTCTTAAAGCTGTAATATTGGAAGTGTATTGTGAAAGTCTGTTTTTTGTTTTGAAGAGGGTTTTAATTTAAATCATTCAAAATACATTGGAACAAAATATTATTTAAATTATTTAAAAAACAGAACAAGTGTTTAGGTCACATAGTATAAATTTGACAAGTATGAACCGATATCTCGCGTTAAAAAAGAGGCTAAAACTTTTACCCTAGAATGAATTTCCAGTTGGAAAATCTCAAGCTTTATTTTCGCCTCCTACGAAGGTTCTATAGTATCCACTCGACTTCCTTAGCGGTAGTAGGGTTCTAAAATGACCTCTTTGGCTCCGCATGACGCAGCATATCGTGCGAAGTCCCTGGGGCGTCCGACTGAAGCTGCGGTGCCCTGGGGAGCGCGTGCGAGGCCCATCGGAGAGTCTCTCCACCGCCGCTCAGCCAGACGGGCGGAAGCCTCGTTTTATCAGCCATAAGCGCAGCGGCGCCGCACCCTAAACGCAATTCGATGGCCCGCGCTTTGCATTTCGAAAATATCCAGAATACAATATGAAAGAGAGTGTGCATCCCTTAACAATAAAGAGCGCGCTGCGGAGGCCAAATCGTCTTCCGGCGCCCGGCGCGGCGCGAAGCGTTGCGGCGCCGCAGGCGGGATATTTTTATTACGGCGCCGATCTGCAATAACTTTTTGTAAGGGAATCGAAGCGAGGGCGCGCGCACAACCTCGTGAATGAAATAGATCCTCCGGACGAGGGCGGGCTAGGGCGCGACGGGACGCGGTGAGTGGAGAGGGCGGGCGCGCAAAGGTAGGGCGCGGCAAGGCTGGTTGACGTGGGGTGGAATGGATGGGGTGGGGTGGAGTGGTGCGGCGGGTAGGGGGTGTGCCGGGTAGGGGGTGTGGCGGGTAGGGGGTGTGCGGGTAGGGGGTGTGGCGGGTAGGGGGTGGCGGGTAGGGGTGTGGCGGGTAGGGGTGTGGCGGGTAGGGGGTGTGGTGGGTTGGGGGTGTGGCGGGTAGGGGGTGTGGCGGGTAGGGGGTGTGGTGGGTAGGGGGTGTGGTGGGTAGGGGGTGTGTCGAGTAGGGGTGTGGTGCGTAGGGAGTGTGGCGGGTAGGGGGTGTGGTGGGTAGGGGGTGTGGCGAGTAGGGGGTGTGGCGGGTAGGGAGTGCGGCGAGGAGGGGGTGTGGCGGGGAGGGTGTGTGGCGGGGATGGGACGTGGAGGGGAGGGACGTGGCAATGCGGGGGCATAGCGGGGAAGGACGTAACGGGGAGGGGGCGTGGTGGGAAGGGATAGAGGCGTGGCGAGGAGTGGGTGCGGAGGGGTGGGCAGGAGGGGAAGTGCGTGGCGGGGAGGGGGAGTGGTGGGGAGATGGCGTGGCAGGCGGGTGAGCGAAGCTTCCCGTGGAGCCAGGGTCAAAGTGGAACAGGTGGGGACGCCCGGGAGAATTTGTGGGAAGGAGGTAAGGGAAGCTGGGTATGCTGTAGTCCCGGATACAACGAAAATGCATTGCCAAGTTGACTCTCTCAGCGGTGGTGGGCGAACGAAATCCATGCAAGGTTCTGCAAGGGGTGGGGTGAGGACAATCTTGATAAATGCATACATACTGACACAATCATGATTAATATACAAAAAGACTATGACAATCAGCATACAAGAAAACTAAGAATGTGGTTAGTGTCACTGCTGGTTAGGGGACAACAATAGCATTGTAAAGAAAACTTTACATTCGGCCGTATATAATTAAGTTATTTTAATGTTATTTAAAAAGTAAAAATAACAGTTTATTTTCATACTCATTTTGAATACATGTAATCAATATTTTAATATTTTTAGGGAACTTCATCAGTTGACTACGCATAGGACTCTGATATATTAATGCGACCCCGGACACAATGCTTGGACGAGGAGAGATGAGCGTTTTAATAGTCTGAGTAGTTTAGTCTGGCAATAGTTTAATCTAAATGAATAGTGCAGCATTTTGAATGGCGAAGTAATGGTTAGAAGTGTAAACACATTGATCAACGTAGATTGAAGGGACTAAAGACGAAACAAAGATGAACGTAACATTGATGATTAAAGATGTGGGTGGCTTCGGCATGGGTGGCTTCTTGGGGCAGAGCAGAGTTATGATGGAATGGAGCGGATTGGAGCGGGGTGGGGCGCGGTGAAGCGAGGTGGGGCGAGGTGGGGCGAGGTGGGGCGAGGTGGGGCGAGGTGGGGCGAGGTGGGACGAGGTGGGGCGAGGTGGGGCGAGGTGGGGCGAGGTGGGGCGATGCAGGGCGATGCGGGGCGAGGCAGGGCGAGGCGGGGCGAGGCGGGGCGAGGCGGGGCGAGGCGGGGCGAGGCGGGGCGTGGCGGGGCGGGGCGAAGCGGGTCGATTGATTGATTGATTTTTTCGTGTTTCCGGGCGCGTCAACTGCTTAGGTCATTAGTCCCGTGAGTGTAGTGCATGTTTTCTCTCGGGAGATGGCTGTGATTTTCCCCCGCTGGATGGCGAGATCCGGCGCCGACCTACCGTCGGCTAGTGGGGTTTCCCCCTAAACAGGATTCTCCCACCAACGGGGCACCGCCCCAGTCGGGACAAGCTCTAAGCCCCCGACCGGTCTCCTGGAATATGTGGTAGTGTAGTGCATGTTAGTGTAAGTGTGTGTAAGGGGAGAGGATAGGACAAGGAAGAGGAAGGACAGATCGCGCGCGGTCCGTGGCCTGTTTGGTAGGGTACTGCTCCGGCATTCGCCTGGTGTTGATCGGAGAAACCACGGAAAACTACCGATCAGAGCAGCCGGCCGCTAGAATTCTCTACCAGACAGCAGCTGAATTCGACCTAGCTGTAAAGCTAGTGTCGAAAATCCTGCCGCCGCACGGTGTGACCAGATGGCGAAAACGTGGCCAAAACTTCAAAAATTAAAATTTATTTTAGGGGTTTCCGACCATTCCTCTTGAAAGAGGAATGTTTCGCACATCTGTTGTGAAAGTATGAAGGATAATCTCTGTACCTGCTGCGTGCAGTGGAAGTTTGAAGTTGGAGTACACGGTCAGTGCTGTTCTAGCGTCAGAGGCGATAGTAAGCTGTGCTTTCCAATAGTTAAAAAAACGTTCTACAAAATTATTTTTACTGTGCAATTATTTTTGCAATTATGAATGTCCCTGTTGGTGGTAAGTAACACAAAAATTATGTTAATTTACTATGAATTACGATTATTTATATTCGATGCAATGTGATATAAAATCTAACTAGCCTAAAAGTAATATATAACGCAATATAACACCTGCAAATTTTAATGACAATTTAGCTTGTATATTAATCATTCAGTTAAAAGAAAATTTGGCTGCGCCTCGCTGCAGATTCGTGTCTTATGAAATATTTTCTATCACAGTGTATATCTCGTAGCGGCAACCAGCATTACTGAGCGGGGACTTAAAACTAACAATCATTCCATTCTCAAGTTCCGTACCGGCAAATATTGTGAATTGCTTGTGATTATGAATATTAGTCATTAGAATATTACATTACCTCTGAAGTTAATAAGGTATGGCCGAGTATAAACGCATATTCAAGTTTTATAAACTATTGTTTTTCTGAGCACACGCATCTCTGCGACACGCTGCATTAG
>BLKR01011275.1:0-35390 GCA_011170035.1 Teleogryllus occipitalis
TATATATATAAAGACAGAAGTGCGTTGACTTCCAACGCGGTAATCTCTGAATCTACTGAACCAATGCCGATGAAACTTTTGTGCTAACTTCCTTTAAAAGTCTGGAGTACTATAGGCTATGATTTACAACCATAAACCGTAATATATTTACAAAATAATTACTTTTCTCGACATTTTTGGCATAGCTTTACATCACAGATTCAAGAGCGCATCAATGTCAATAGTTTAGCTGTGCGCCACCAGAGGATGACGTCTGAGATCTACTACTGGTTTCATCAATGTCCAGAATTATTACGAGATTCATTGGACTTTGAATAAGGTTATGTAATGTATGTATTGTATGAACGGTGGTGATTTGTTAGTTCTGAACATTGGTGGAATATTTGGAAGAAATCAGTAACTAAAGTGGTAAAGATGACAAGGTACATCAATTATCCTTAATCTGTGGTATTTACAAAGTGGCTATAAAACATTGGAGTTTGAATTTGTACAGAAATTGAGGTAGGTTGAGACAGTGCAATGTACAATAATATATAGTACAGAATATACAGTAATCTACAATGTATTATATATAGATATCGTATACATTCTAAACAACCTCTTCTTTTACAGAAATTTGTAAACATTGAATTTCTTGAAACAATGCGTGTGTCAAGTTGTCAGACTATACAAGTGCGAATAGATGGGCAGTCTATAAACGTTTTGAATCGGCTATTAAGAGAAGTGCGACTTGCTGAAGTACTCACTCGCACTATTGAAAATAATACTGCAAGGAGGGATGCAAATGTAAATAATTCTCTACGTAGTAGGGTTGCTTTTCAATAGCACTCACAATTTGACTATTTACACAGTTCTTATGTTCAAATTGGTAAAATGTGAAATGTTTGTATGTTTAGGTTTCATCCAGTTGATTTTTTTTCTTCATTATGTGCAGAAGATTAGTGCAGTAGTATGTAATTAAGCAATGATCACTAACATATTGAGACTAATCTGTGCTATTATTTTGCATTGCAATTGCTCCCAACGCATGAATTGGTTTCTGTTATTCACATTTCAAGATCATTAATATATAGCACTTCAGATCAAATAATGAAGCTAATATGGTTTTGTTAAGAACATTGTCAATTTAGTGTGTAGCCATAATGTACATGTTGATGGATCAGTATTGTTCTCATGCTTCAATGTTATGATTAATTGATTTACGTAAAAAATAATTTTTATTCTACACGTAGTTTAAACTTATATAGATTTTTCGTCTTCAAAATAATTATAAATACTGGCAATTACGTTCAATATTGATACTTTCATTTACTTTTATGATTATGATTCGTCAATTACGTTTTGACATATACATTCATATTCCATATCTATCTTCTAGCGTCTCCGTGCGAGAACTCTGGCATGTTAAACTTCGCTTAAAACAGTCAGTCCCTTCAAGGTCACGATTTGACAGATCAATTTCAAATATTTGTTTGAGAATACGAGAGAAGACAAAATATAAAATAGAGTAAGTTTTACAATGTGACAATTTATTGACAGTATTGGAAGTAATATATGAAACTCCACAAAAAAACACAATGTACGTGAGTCTACAAGTATTTCATTCTGTAGTTTAGAATTGTTTATTGTTTTTAGTTATAAAGTGAAGAAAATTTAGGAGCTGGAAGGCCAAATAAGAAAAATATATTTTTTTGTGAAAAAGTGAGCGAGGTAGTCCGGAAATTTCCAAATGGGGATGAAGAGAAGACAGGGCTAACGAAGCGTGGCCTTGCAGAGCATGACAGGGAGGGGCAGGGCGTAGAAGGGATACAACAGAAGAGATGGTAGACCCCACCGCAGAGAATTAAAAAAATGAAATTCCTCTCCCTGTCTAATAATTTACTACAAACCCGAGCAACGCCGGGTACACCAGCTAGTGTATATATATATATATATATATATATATATATATATATAAATTTATTTTTAAATTTATTTATTTTTCTTTTTCTTTCTTTTGAATATGAGAATGTATACTTCTTCATATATATTTACAGTCTGAAATTTGAACTGCTATTATCTGTATTAATTCCCCCCCCGTCGCAATTCATTTTTGCAATCTTATCTGGTATATGTTCCTTATCTTTTGCAATCAGATAATGTGTCTTTCTTTATTGATTTTTTTAAATTTGAACTGCTACTAATCCTCTCGTTGCATTTTTTATCCATTAATTGTAATTTAATTTTCTATCTTATTGTGTATTTATTTATAATTTTGTTATATCTTTCTTTATCTTGTAGACTGACGACGACCGCAAAGCCGTCGAAAGCCGGCAATCTTAAAAAAGCTAATGTGTTGACGAAGATGACATCTTTTATTTCTTCTCATAAGAACGTCAACACCACCGCATCAGATATCCCACAATTCCCAATTTACTAGTTTATAATTATTTTCATTTTACTTTCGTCCTAGGAAGTAGAGAGAAAGTTATGTATTGCTGCACGAAAAATGGCAATTTTTTTGCCGAAAACTCTTTTACAGGACCCTGATAACTTTAAAACTGGATAAATTCAGATGCTAAATAGATACAAAATAAAAAGAGATCCCCTATCTTGTGATGTAGCCAGAATACAAGTTGTTACATCCTTGATACTGAAAAATCGAATGAGGTGAAACGTCCGTCCGTCTGTCCATCTGTCTGCCCGTCTGTCTGTCTGCCCGTCTGTCTGTCTGCCCGTCTGTCTGCCCGTCTGTCTGCCTGTCTGTCTGCCTGTCCGTCTGTCTGTCTGCCCGTCTGTCTGTCTGCCTGTCTGTCTGCCCGTCTGTCTGTCTGCCCGTCTGTCTGTCTGCCCGTCTGTCTGTCTGTCTGCCTGCCCGTCTGTCTGTCTGTCTGTCTGCCCGTCTGTCTGTCTGCCCGTCTGTCTGTCTGCCCGTCTGTCTGTCTGCCCGTCTGTCTGTCTGCCCGTCTGTCTGTCTGTCTGCCCGTCTGTCTGTCTGCCCGTCAGTCTGTCTGTCTGCCCGTCAGTCTGTCTGTCTGCCCGTCAGTCTGTCTGTCTGCCCGTCAGTCTGTCTGTCTGCCCGTCAGTCTGTCTGTCTGCCCGTCTTTCTGTCTGTCTGCCCGTCTGTCTGTCTGTCTGTCCACTGTCTGTCTGTCCACTGTCTGTCTGTCCACTGTCTGCCTGTCTGTCCACTGTCTGTCTGTCTGTCCACTGTCTGTCTGTCTGTCCACTGTCTGTCTGTCTGTCTGTCCACTGTCTGTCTGTCTGTCCACTGTCTGTCTGTCCACTGTATGTCTGTCTGTCCACTGTATGTCTGTCTGTCCACTGTATGTCTGTCTGTCCACTGTATGTCTGTCTGTCCACTGTATGTCTGTCTGTCCACTGTATGTCTGTCTGTCCACTGTCTATCTGTCCTCTGCCTGTCTGTCTGTCTATCCACTGTCTGTTCACTGTCTGTCCACTGTCTGTCTGTCTGTCTGTCCACTGTCTGTTCACTGTCTGTCCACTGTCTGTCTGTCTGTCTGTGTGTCCGTCTGTTTGTCAACTGTCTATCAACAGTCTGTCTGTCTGTCCGTCCGTCTGTTTGTCAACTGTCTGTCAACTGTCTATCTGTCCGTCTGTTTGTCAACTATCTGTCAACTGTCTGTCTGTTTGTCAACTGTGTGTCAACTGTATTTCTGTCCGTCTGTCTGTCAACTGTCTGTCGGTCCGTCTGTCTGTCCGTTTGACAACTGTCTGTTCGTCTGTGCAATACTTTAGCGACTAAACCATTCGAAATCAAATTTTCGAAAATGGCTCCAAAGTTTTTGATTCAATTTTGTAGGTGGATAGTGTGAAGAACGTTCAAGAGATTGGTGTAGGTTTGACGTTGAAAACCCTGATTTTTCGAAAATTGCAAATCTTCAAATTTTTTCGGCGTCCTTCAACTAGAATTATGAAGATAAGGGTTTTTTCCTTTAATGAAATAGATTTTTTAAATGTTGATTTTGAAATAAGGTCATGTATAATTTTTAAAATATTTGAGCATTTTCGCGTAATTGAGAGTGAAAATACCCGGGAGAAAGTGCTTTTTGTTTATAGCCACTACTTGTATGTAGTTTTGGGTCGATTGATTTGATTATCTGACTGATATCCAGCTCTCTCATGTCTGGGTTAGTTAAAATTCTCCGCTTGAGAGCTAAGAGAGACGTATAGCAAACACGACGGATTCTCTTTATCGGAAAAGTAAACTCCGCGTGTCTGAACCTCTTGCTTGACAGCTATAAAAACAGACGATTTTAAAGGAAACCAACAATACTGCTTTGCTACGAACGGACACAGGACCGAACACCGAACCGCTAGTGAAGTTAGTACGCTGCTCACGAGCTATACTTTTTTGTTGTATTTATTATTGCCAGTAATAGAACATTACTTTGAAGGCTTGAATAAACATTACATTGCACAGTTAAATCAAAATTGTCTAGTTCATTACTGGTTATTTCTTTTTTATCCAACTGTACGTAACATAGAGTGGGGTAAAATAGTTGGCTTGGACCTTTTATATCTGCCACGCAACGCTAAAGATACTTGACCATTTAGTAGTGAAAAATGTTTGCTCCATTGGGTCACACGAGTAATCTAAGTTAATGCTATCGTTTCTAATTTCGAAAATATCTTTCATTTAAACAGAATTTTGAGTTTTCTCTGCGAGTGGCCTTCCTTAAGGGGCATTTTCGCATTGGCTCTCACTCATGACTCGTGGGCGATCAACTTGAAGTACACACGCAATGAACTCCTCGAACTAGATATCAATGCCGTTGATCTATAATATTTCAATGAAATACATAGATTATTTGTACATGTAATAATTACATGAACTAAAGAACGATAAATATTATCTATAAAAGAGATACAGTTTAAAAAATACTTTGTAATGATAAGTCACAAATATTATAAAGTTCATTTACTAATTGAAAATGATAAGCCAAAGAAACAAATTCGTTTGAAAAAGAATCAAAAAATTAATAATTCATAAAAACATAAGATTTTCCTCTACATATTTCTCACGTACAATAAAATAAACATTAAAATGTTGGCGAATGGGATACCCTTAATTAAGGGTACTAGTAAAAAATGTGTGTGCGAAAATTTTAAACTGGTGCCCGACGCTGGTGTTTTAAAGCTGAAGTAATTAAAATTAAAACCATATGATATCTGGATATTTACTCGTAAAATCTATGGAATTAAGAGTTCCTGTGGTAAATGTGATAAAGTGATTTCTACTGATTGGCAATGATGTGATGTGGAGTTACACTTTCAATGACCTATCTTTTAAAAAAATCTCATATAAATGCGTAGATTATAGCAGAAATAGGAAGAAGTGGAAAATCACGTGGGTTAGGCAATTAAAGTAACACAGAGTTTGAAGACGTAGACGTTTAATTCAAATAAGTAAAAATACATAGGAAATGGATTGATGTAGGCCAAAACGTTTTACTGTTAATAAATATGAACATTTTTATAAAAACATACTTTAGAAACTATAAAACCCGACAAAAAATAAAAGAAGTAAAATTAAATGTTAACGTAGTTTTAGTGTTTTAACAAGTCTTAAGAAATACCGATCAACTGCCTCAGTCCGATGCTCGTATATTTTAACACTTTCATTAATGAAAAGCACATGAAAAATTAAATAAAATAGTTGGAAATTGATTCGTACAAGTTTTATATTATTCTAAGCAGAAATTGTACTGTACAATGTAAGTTCTATGAAGTGAAGTAGCCTCTATCTAAATAATTAACAGATAATATGTTAAACTGAATCGACATAGTTATAGAAGTGACTTTTTTTAGCTATCAATTACATGATTATAAATCCATTCTTTATTTCGAAATGCTAAATGTATAACTTGTATCTTTTAACTGAATTTTATAATTTAATTTATTAATACAATTGAAAAAAATAAACGGAGCATCGATATGAGGGTGACGTTTTTTTGTGTTCCTATTGTTTTATTTCTACTTATTTTATTCGCGGTTGGGTTTTATTTTTAAAGTACTTTCTAACTTTAATTCAACTTAAAAAACAGTGCGTGGTCTAGTAATCAACAAAACACTCTCTAGACTCATGGCCAGATAGATTACGTGTGCTCCAATAAAAACAACATATCATAAAAGCAGTTAAACTTTGTCATCAGAAGTAGCAATACTAGATAGAGCTTGGAGTATATATTTTCTCCAAAGGCACTCGGTCACTAGTGTGCAAGTATTCACAAAACTTATATTTCCTCATCACTTCGCTTTGTTTTCCTTTGGGCCTCTTAATTGTGATCAACGGTAATGTTTAAGTGAGCTCGGAAGTGAAAGGAGGGCACTATTTTTCACTTCGAGCTTTTTCACGTCACAACTTACCGTAGCTGCAAATACAATTGGAGCTCTTCACTTTTGTATCTGCTGACGTCAGTTGAGCCTTTGTCACAATATGTCCGATACAGAAATTCTCCATTGTAGCTACAATCACACGATAATATTTCACACAGGCATACTCGTAAATAGAACTCGTCTCTGATTAGCTAATTTCCTGGACACTCTTCTTTCGGGTAACCCGTCTTTGAAAGGTACAATGTCCGTTGCTACCCAGCGGCGGTAACAATCACCATTGTTAGCAAGGCTCCCAAATACCTATGCTAAACAATATATTATAAAATGTATAGGATACTATGGAATATACAAATCTCGAAGCACATGCTGAGAAGTCATGTTATTGAAATCAGGAGCTCTTGTATTAAAGATAGAAGGTTCACTAATTCTCGTCACGTTCATTGTTATTACTCAAAATTGAAACTGATCTTGCTTTCAACATTTTTGTTCTTTTCGATGGAAATATATATTTGTTTAATTTAGCAGGTAAATTGCAGCAAGGGTCCGAAAAGAATTTGCTTTAATTATAAATTTAAATTTACCTTCTGAAGAAATGGTAAAACCTAGGGTAGTTGAAATTATGCATTCAGAATCAATGTGTATTGTAAGCCAAATTTCAAAGTTAGTATTTGGCAACTATTTCAAATTAATATCTAGAATTTTTGAACATTACTTTTCGGCTAACTAATTACAAATTACCCACTGTGTATAACCCAATAAAAAGTTTGTGTTACTGCACTTGAATAAAGCCAAAACTATTTTAAAAGTAAGCTGAGTTTCTTCTCTTTAACAATTATGAAGGAAACAATTTCTTAAAAATGCGAAAATGTAATAGTTCTGTACAACGATTTTGCAGGGGTCAAACAAACCGCAATATCGCCGAAACTATTTCACCTATAAATCGGAAACTTCACCAACGTTCCTTTCGTACATGTGGAACATGGCTGACAAAATTTCATCAAAATATAATATGGTTGCGAACCGCACTTTTCCAAAATTTTCTTCGGAAGAATCCTCCAGACCAAATTTTCACTTCACATGTTCACAAAATGAACTTTAACTCAACTCAAACTTTTACACTTGAATAGTGTTTCAAGATAACCGCGACCATGGAATTTGATGGCAGCCTCTATTTTAAAATTGATTATGGTGTCGTAATTAATAACACTAGAGCACAAGATTTCTACTTCCAGAAAGAGTACGAAACGTACTCAATTTCATAAGTAAATTACGAATATCACAATAAAAACTTCATATCAAGTCCCAGTTTTCAAATATACAGTATCTTTATATCGTATCAGACCATATATTGCTATTAATGCAAATACATTTAAATTGCACCTGTAAGGTATGCAGAATCAATACGTATAAAATCTATTTCAAAATAAAATATTTGTTCAGTACATAGATTAACTGTTTGATTTTTTCGTGTTCCATGGCGCGTCAACTGCTCTGGTCATTAGTTCCGTTAGTGTAGTGTATGTTTTTTCTCGTGACATGGCTGCGATCTCCCGCTGGATGGCGAGATCCGGCGCCGACTTACCGTCGGCTATTGGGGTTTTCCCCTAATCGGGACTCTCTCACCAGCGGGGCACCGCCCCAGCCGGGACAAGCTCTAGCTTCCGAATGTGGTAGTATAGTGCATGATAGTGTGTGTGTGTGTGTGTAAGGGGTGAGGATAGGACAAGGAAGAGGAAGGAAAGATCGCGCGCGGTTCGTGGCCCGTTTGGTAGGGTACTGCTCCGGCATTCGCCTGGATTTGGTCGGAGAAACCACCGAAAACTACCGATTCTAGAGTTAGCTAGAATTCCCCTTCAGCCGGCGCACGGTGTGTAATTTCGGCCATCTAGGTGGACATAATTCAATTTTCCAAAGTACTCAAATGAATTAAGTTGGGTATTTTTTTGATTTTAGAATGTCCATAGTGTATGAATTGGGTATTGTTTTTCTTCTGCTTCGCTTGAGGCGGCAGTAGAACAAGTTCAAACTTGCACGATCTCGCGCTGACACCGCGCGGCTCTATCAGTCGCATTTCAGTACATCTCGTGTTGGAGACCAGTGCTCATCGCTTTCTACTCACAGAGAGGTAGTGATTAAATAATTGTGTTTTTGGGTGTTTCTTCTTTTTAGTAGTTCCTAAAGATAAGCAAAAAGTGTCTGCGACTGCTCGTGCGGGTGTTTTGAAAAATTAAGTAATTTTAGTTCTACTTTCGCGCCATTTTACAAATGTATCTAGACTTTTAATACAGAGTTTACAGAAGTTGACGTTTGTGACTATGTAGGTATTAAACCCTATTCATTTGGCTATGTGAATCATGAAAGATCAGCTGCGCATACCTGCGCACTCACGAGTTTTTAATTTTTTTTCCCAGTGGTGTGCTTGATTTCACGGAGGACGCTATTTCATGTATGGTGTGAAAGCTCCACTGAAGCAAGGTATGACGCCGTGCTATCGTATGTTTTACACGAATTAGGTGAGGAAACTATTACCGACACTTCAATCATGCCCATAAAAATTCAAATTAAAAATTGTTGTCAGTTTATCATCAGAAAATGGAAAAAATGTGTGAGGCATAAACAGCGTTTTCTAGAAAATTACTCATCGTGGCTGCAGGAAGACATCAAATTTTCAATAAATTTATTGACAATTGCTCCAAGTACATCACAATTAGATGATACTACTAGAGGCGTTGGCCGTCCAGTTGAGCAATTTAGTTCGTGTGGCCCTAGAGCTAAAGGACAGAGAGTAAAACAGCACTTATGTTTGTCCACAAAAGAATTGGGAACAGCTACCGGAATAAAATTAAGGAATGAAGGAAAAAGAGATTCTTCGAACATAGTGAAGGAACTTGTACTTGCTTCTCCTAATAGAGGCACAAAAATTAAGAAAGTTCGAAGATCGTTGCATCAGGAACCATCTTTACTCTCTCCAGAACAAGCACTCGCTCTAATGGTGAGTACGAATTAGTCTACTCTGCAATATTTACGAATACGAGAGCAAGCCGAAAAAACAAATTGTAAATTATATCCACCGTATTACAGAGTTACGGAAGCAAAAGTAATCAGGAGGAGTGAAAGTGACAGAAATATCGGCTGAGATACCTCTCCAGTCAGTTATTGACCATACAATTCGTCGTTTGTGCGAAATCCAAGATATCAGAGAGAAACTTCAACTACAATCTAATGCTATTTTTGAAATTATTATAAAATGGGGTTGCGATGGTTCACAGCAAAACAAATACAGACAAAAGTTCAGTGAAGAAAATTACACAGACGAAAATGTGTTTAGTGTGTCTATGGTGCCAATACAAATGCAGACTGTTGGTGGCGAAAATGTAATTTGGAAAAATTCCACACCGTCTTCAACTAAGTATTGTCGCCCTATAAAATTTATTTTTGCAAAAGAAACGTCAAGTTTAATTAACACTGAAGTAAGCAAAGTAGAACAACAGATAGGGTTATTAACTCCCACTACTATACAATTTCTCCATTCAGAAATTTCCATTACACCAAGAATGATTTTTTGCATGGTGGATGGCAAAGTCTGCAATGCCGTTTCATCGTGTTCTTCCACACAGACTTGCTTCTTGTGCGGAGCGAAACCGACTGAAATGAACAATTTTGAAGCTCTACGTACAAAAAAAGTGAAGAAAGAATATCTCTGCTTCGGAATATCTCCTCTTCATTCCTGGATAAGGCTATTTGAACATTCCTGCACATTTCGTATCGTCTGGAAATTCAAACAAGTCATGTAAGAGGAACTGAAAATAAAGACAAAGTAGCCCAAAGAAAGAAAAAATCCAAGATAAATTTCGGCAGGAGTTAGGACTGTTGGTCGATATGCCTAAGCCACAAAGTGGCAATACTAATGATGGAAATACTTGTACTGCTCGAAAGTTCTTCAGAAATCCCGAGATATCTTCGGAAATAACTGGAATAAATCTGGACATAATAAAACGTTTTGGGATCATATTGGAATGCCTAAACAGTGGTGAAAAATCAAATTCAATACTTTTCAAAAATTTATTTATGACACACGAGACCTACATCTCCAACATTACCAGTGGTATCGCATGCCTGTAACTCTACATAAGATTCTCTTCCACGGAAGCAACATAGTTGATAGTTGCATTCTATCGATTGGAAAGCTATCTGAAAAAGCTCTGGAAGCAATAAATAAAGACAACAAACACATCAATAACATCAAGAAAAGACACAAACACTGATCTCATGAACAGGATTCTCATAACATCGGATCCATACATTGCAAGTCTACAGGGATCTCCAAAACCAAAAAAGAAGAAATACAATCAAGAAATTGTTAATTTGCTAGACATTGATCAACAAGACCCTGAAGAAGTACATGGAATCACCTCATCCGAGGATTCATCGGATGGCGACTGAACATAGTACTAGCATGTAATAATTCTCTTTTACTCTAATTCTTTAATTTGTTTTCATAGTGGCTGATCTACAGGTATATTTTTATTTTCTTCTTGAAATATTAAAAATTAATATTGAAAATAGTTAGTTACATTTATTTACTGTATATACATTATTTTAAGTTTTATTGGCGTTTTTCTGTGTCAAGTCGTGAAATGCGCGATTTTTTATTATTGAAAAAAAATAGTTGTAGTCAAAATATTTTAACAAAACTTGTTCCATGTATGAGAATTATCATTTATTTTCAATATATGTTAGCTAGAACAGTAAATAATCCATACTTTTGTAGTTTCTGAATTAAGTCCACATAGATTGCCAAAATTTCACACTGTGCGGCGTCTGAATTCGACCTAGCTGAAAAGCTCATGTCGAAAATCTTGCCGCGCGCCGTCAGGACTGGAACCTACGACCTCCTTGGTCAGAGGCGCTGCAGTGACAAAAATTGATGCACTGAGCTTTCGCCTCCTGTTTCAATAGAACTATGTCAGTTTTATGAAGTATCAAAATACTTTGGCTTCGATTTTTCTTTCCTTCTCTTTTCGAAGTTTGCTGTCCGCATTCTCGCGTCTGGGAGTAGAGCTGAATTACGAATGGGTCTTTGTGGTCTTAGTGGATGTTTTTAAAACAATTTACGAGCAACCTCCTCTTGCGCATTAGTCATCGAAAGTATTATTGAAGCCCCTTACATTAACGTAAGTATACAAATATGCAACTGTTTGGGTGGCAACTGTCTGAGTCAGTCGGTGTTATTCCGATCTGCACCCGCTTACGTGTAAAGTTCGTGTCTGGTTTGCGTGTGCCTCAAATGTACCAATACATTATAGTTCTGTGGTTTTTATAAATGGAAATTCGCCACATGATCCCTAGAATTGAATTGGTTCGATGAAACGCAAATCGACATTTCACATCGAAAGTGTGCGAATCAACGGGATAACTTCTGTTACGGTTGTGAAAGATTTACACCCAAACATCAAAGGAAAATAAATATGAAAATTCAAAATTGCTTATTCTTTATACTTTTTGTCGTGTTTGTGATCAGGACAATCCATGGGCTGTTCACTTGTGTTGTATCACCTGTTCAACGAACCTTAGGTTGTGGTTGTGAGGAAAAATCAAATCATTGTCATTCGCTCTACCAATGTTGTGGAGAATACCAACAAACCACTTAAATGTCTGCATAGTATTGCTCGAATATCCCTATTCCATTTTTAACTTGTTCTTACCTCATACGAAGCATGCTTATACAAGTTTGTAGTAGTATAATGAGTGACAATGTAGAAATTGGAATAGGGTTTTATTTATTTCAAATACTAAATATGTTTATATTTTTGAACTTTCCGTGATAGAAACTTTTTATAATTATTTTCAAAAACAGCGTGATCGTTTCCTATACAATCAACTACTATCATCATGGAGGTATGAAAAAATGGTTTTGCAAGTGTAAACAAACGAAACCACGCCCAAAAGGTTTTTGTATACTCGTACATCACTACGGCCTCATCCACAGACAGAGGAATTACGTGTTCTGTTGATTTCGCGTTCGGGCGAATTACAACTAATTCGACCCAATACTTTAATGAATCTTTAGAAGCAGAGTACAGTACTGTTATTGTGATTGTGAAATTCAACATTAACATACGTCGTGGGATTTAACAACATGCAGTGTATGGTTGGGAATATTTATAAAATAGTATATTTTGACAAACTCACACATTTAATACTTCTCAAGGCTCTAACTTGAAAATGTGCTCTTTAATTAGGGGGAAAAGATTCATTAGTATTAATTTGTGTTGTGGTCAATAGAAAAAA
This sequence comes from Teleogryllus occipitalis, assembly GCA_011170035.1. NCBI lineage: Eukaryota > Metazoa > Arthropoda > Insecta > Orthoptera > Gryllidae > Teleogryllus > Teleogryllus occipitalis. The sequence continues at coordinate 12,631 of BLKR01011275.1, forward strand.
AATCAGTTTTAAAAACAGTAATGTAATATTTAAATGCTTTAAAATGAATTCAATTAGAACTAGAATTAATAGTTTTACAATTCAGTCCACTTCTTAATTTCAGTCTTTGACAATGAGAATATTTTAAAAGAGGTTACATTTTAATTATTAAAAAAATGGAGATACTACTATCCAGTTTCTGAAGTTAATGTTGTTTTGGGGGGAATACGATAATTATCAAAAGGAAACAATTAATTTTAATCGTACTGAAGGGGTAAACGGTATATATTATGTTTCACACTTAATGTATAGTTCACTTTGAATTTTTAATTTTTTTATTAGAATAATTCGAATTAAGGCATTTTTTGTCTTCATTTGATGAAATTATTCTTTTCTCTTTACTCCAAAAATATTAGCAAAATAATCCTTAATGTAAGAAAAGCACTTGTTGGTATTTTCTTCGAAAGCATAAAAAAAGCATTAAAAAATCCCGAGAGAGCCGTGCGTCTAAAAACGATACTCATTTTCAAAAGTCATTTATGTTTTTTACTCTTATCTTCTAATAGTTTTTTTCATTAATTTTCTTCTTGTTCGGCCGTGAGGCCTTTCAAGGGCTTGAATACATGAATATTATCATGATTAGGAATGGACATCCTTGACTTTTTGAGCTTTATATCGCTGCTCCGTTTGTTAGGTGTTTGATTTTGGATGGACTTGGTTAGGAGTTTATTTAACATTTATTATGTTTAATATTAGACTATCTATTTTACTTTTTTAATATATATATATATATATATATATATATATATATATATATATATATTCTTATGGGGGCGAAACTTGTCTTTTGGGAATTTGGATTGGATTCGGCAAGGTTGGATAGCATTTCGTCCTAGGTTGAATTTATTTGTTAAGTGAGAGGTGTTAAGTGTAGTATAGAAATTTTTTGAAACTGAAGCGATGTGATTTTTTATTAAATCCATACGTAGTTCCCTATGGATCTGAGTGTTGGGTATAAGCCACGGTGCTTGTATGATTTTTCTAAGACATTTGTTTTGTACCGTCTGAAGTTTCTTTATTGATGAGGGTGCTGCGCTTCCCCAAACAGGACAAGCATATATTAAGGCAGGTAAAATGATTGATTTAAATATAGTCAGCTGACATTCAATTTTTAATGAGGATTTTATGTTTATAAGTGGGTATAATTTTGATATTTTCCCTTGGGCTTTATTTACTAGTGCATGACTGTGGGGTTTCCACGTTAATCTTTTATCGAAAAGCACACCAAGATATTTAATTGGACCATTATTCCATTGAATTTGGCTGCAGTTGATTGTTAAGTTGGGATGAGTTTTTGGTCTACGGAGTGTGAATATTTTGGCTTGGCATTTTTCTGGATTGACTGTTATTCTCCACTGATCTGTCCACGATATTAATTCATCAAGGTTATTTTGTATTCGATCTTGGGCTTTGAAAATGTCTTCGTGAGCAGTGAATAAGGCTGTGTCATCAGCGAAGAGAGCTAATTTGGTATCTGGCATTCCTGGGATATCTGAGGTGTAAATGTTAAATAAAGTTGGAGAGAGTACTGATCCCTGTGGTAATCCTGCTGATATGTTCCGAGGGGTTGATAATGTTTCATTGACTTTTACTATGAAATTTCTGTTTGAAAGAAAGCTATTGATTATTTTTTGGATGTAATCAGGGACTCCCAGACTACATAATTTAAACATTAGTCCTGCGTGCCAGATCCTGTCATATTGCCTGTGCAATGTCTAAGAAAATTGCTACTGTATGCTTCTTTTGATGAAAACTCTCGGCAATATTTTCCGTTAGTCTCAGTAATTGGTGCGTGCATGAATGGTTAGGTCTAAACCCGAATTGTTCATCGGGGATTGCGTTCGTTTCTGAAAGGTAATTATTAAGTCTGCTGAGCAACAATAATTCAAAAACGTTTGATACGGAGGGTAGTAAACTGATGGGTCTGTAATTTTCTCCCAATCTAGGATCTTTACCTGGTTTGCGAAAAGGAAGGATGATGGCGGTTTTCCATGCATTTGGGAAGTGATTTAGACGTAAGATTGCATTAAATATTGCCGTGAGTGCCGCAATAGTATACTTATTTAATTCCTTTATGATTTTATTATTTACTCCATCATACCCTGGCGCTTTTCTCGTTTTTAATCTTCTAATAACTTTCGTGACTTCTGATAGAGAGATGAACTTAATTTTCATTGTTACTGACACTTGAGGCTCTTTTACAAAATCTTCGATAATTTTATTGTGGGTGGGCACTGCTATTGGATGGGGTCGAAAAACGTGCTCTAAGTGATCTGCTAGTATTTCAGTTTTTTCTTCATCTGAGTAGGCTTTTGTATTATTGATTTTTAGGGGGGGTATTTCGGTTTTTTCTCCCGTGATACGTCTGACGGTTGACCAGAGATGGGCTGAATTTATATCTATTTGTTTTAAGGATTGTTGAAATTTGGAATATCTGAGTTTGTCTAATCGGAGTTTCACTATTCGCGATAGTTTGTTTAATTTAGTTCTGATATCTTGTCTACGTGTTTCTTGCCAATATCTTCTCATATTTCGCTTTGATTTAATTAAATTTAATAGCCGTATAGGGATGGGATTATGTTTGCAAGCACTATTTCTGATTTTAACAATCGAGGCTTGTTTTAATGATTCATTAATAGCTGAATTAAATTTTGCGATTTCATGTTCAAGGTCTGGTATATATTTAATATTTCTGGGATATGAGTAATTTTCCTGCTTTTGGTATGAAAATTTGGGCCAGTTTATTTTTGTTGTTGCATTTGTTTTTGATTTTATTTCTTCTATAGGTTTAAAAAAGGTTATTAGTACTGGATTGTGATCTGATTGAAGGCCGTATAATACTCTTTGGAATATAAAAAAGTTTATACTTTTAGTTAATACTACATCTAGAATATCTAGAATTATATTTGAATTGTATGGGAAATGAGTCGCAGCAGTGGGAGCTAATATACTAATATTATGTTTTTGAGTCAAATTATAAAGTCGCTGGCCCTGGGCTGTAGAGGTACGGCAGCCGCGAACTGTATGTTTACTATTTAGGTCTCCTATCATTATTAGTCGGGGATAGCTGTTAAAAATGTCTTTGTATACGGAGCATGGAAAAGTTTTATTTGGTGGTTTGTCTGCGGCTATTATTACTATTTCATTATTATTAACAAATATTTTTATTCCGACTGTTTCTAAATTTGGCGAGAATGTTGTTGGAACCTGCGCGTGCTTGATAGTATTCGATATAAAAACACCACCTGACGCGGTATGAGATAACCTGTCATTTCGATACGTTTTGTAGCCAGGAATATTGAATATTTCTCCAGGCGAAAGGTGTGTTTCCGTGATAGCTACTATTTTAATTGTATTACTCTTTAAGAAATATATGAATTCGTTTTCCTGGCGCTTAATGCCATTTGCATTCCAGTTGATAAGTTTTAGTTCTCCGCAATTACCTCCCATAATTTTTGTTTTCTAAGACGTGCTGAATTATGGTTTGAATTTGGGGGATAATAGCGTTTATTACTTGTGTTGTAATATTAGAGATTATATTTGATAAGTCTTGGGTTTGGAATTGAGAACGCAGAGCTGCTGGCGGTCGTTTTGGTACTGGAGGAAAGTGAAAGGGGCCTCTTGGGGGCGGTTGTCTAAATTCCTGTTCATTACGACTTGGAACAGCATATCCTCCTTGCATTTTGGAGGTAATTTTAAACTTTTGGGATGATTCTAAGGCCTTTTTGTAATCTAGACAGCCTTTATAGTTAGCAGTGTGATTTTGCATGCAGTTTACGCATTCCGGTACTGTATTTTTAGATTTTCTGCACTGTGAGTAATGATGATTCCCAGTGCACTTAACACATCTGGGAGTTAGCCCACAATTTGCCTGAGAATGCCCAAACCTTTGACAACGTTTGCATTGTATTACATTAGAAGCAATCCATTTTTGAACTTTTACTACACTGTAAAATAATCTCACTAGGTTGAATATTCTCCTGCCTTGATAATTGTCCTCTAAATCTATTGCACACATTGGGATTGGTTTCCTATCTTTGTTATAAAGTCTACAGACTTTCAAAATTGGGTAATGTAAATCCTTCAGTTCTTTAAAAATTTCATTTTCTGAATAATTTATCGGCAGATCTTTTATCACTACTTGTAAATTATTTTTTGATGGGTCTTTATAGGAGTGAAATTGGATATATTTGCTTTCTGGGATATTTTCGCAAAACTTACGATAATTCCTGAAGTCTTCTATTGACGTAAACATCACCTTGACTGAGTCTTTTCCTGGTTTGGTGGTGAAGTCCTCTGATGTGTTCTTTTTGATGCTTTCTACAACTCGCGAGTAATTTGTTTCATGAATGAAAATTGGAGGAATTTTTATACCCGGCACAGTTTCACTTTCTTCCCCGTCGTCGAGGAGGTCAGCTAGCGGGTCGAAGGGTGACAACGCTTCGACACCATATTCAGTAGCATCTTCTGATTCACTTGAGCATTTCTTACGTTTAAGATTTTTCTCACTAGTGTTCATGCTACTAGGTTTTTCAGTCATTTCCTTTCTTTCATTACATTGAGCCGTTTGCAGTTGCACTTCCATGCGTGAATTTGATTGTTGTTGGTCTAGGGAAATTAGCACTTCCGGTTCTTGATTTCGGTCATGAAGTTGAGCAGAACCAGGTAGATTTTCAGGAGACTGGGTGAAGCAAGGGTTTGTGGGAGTATGGATTTTGATGAATTAATTGTTGGTAATGGAATACTTGTTGTTGAAGGAAGTAAATATACTGTTGAGAGTCTTCATATGTTAATTGTTTTACTTTATCTGGTGGTAGTGGAATCATTTCTTGATGTTCGATGCTGCAGTTGGCTGCACTTTGGTGGTGGAACTGCTGCATACCTGGTTGATTGAAGCCTGCTTCATCCGCGCCTATGTCTGCGTCGTGTAGATTTTTCAGTGCAGCTGCTATGTCGCTTCCAAAGGAGCCCGTTTCACTGTTCATTGTTGAGCTTAGATTGTTCAGAAACACCGTTCAGCACTTCACTCGTTGATTAGCGCTTTTCCACCAAAAAGAGAGATAAACTCCCTCCGTGTGGGGCGGCCGCCCCGTGGGGCACACCCGCGCTTCGACTGCAACGAAGTGGTCGCTTTGGATGAATAACAAGTACTGGTTTCTAGACACTGAACTATGCTTGAGCGCGGTGACCCTCGCAGACCGAGAGCACACCGCTTACTGATACGCCTTGAGCTTATCTGACTAGCGAGTGGTTGGCACAACCGTTCACGTCGGAGACTCTGAGCGAACTTTTAATAGTTTTGAAGTTGATCATTCTTTATTCTCAAATAACATTAGAAAATACAAGATGTTTTTGCATAGATGGATGACACGGATAACAAAACCTTCAATCTCCAAAAAATTGGATTTCATTCTACTTTCTAAAAATGTACTGGAGTACTTAGGACACTTAAGACTTTTTATCATTTTCGTACACAGTTTGTATTATTTATTAACATAATTACCTCGAAGAGAGAGAACGGGAAACGTGTACTAGGATTCTGAATTCAAGCTAGCTGGATCCACGAAAAACGGAATCATCTCAACCAAAAACAGCTGGCGCTCAGTATTAAATAAAGAATTTCATGGAAATATCAAACTTTTAATTTTAATTCCAACCGTTTTATACATTCAAAGTTGAAAAAAGAAAGACACTTTATAAAACAGACGTCTTGAAATATTGTTTTAATATTTTCATTTAATGCACTATTGCAAGAGTTTAATTTCTGCAATCATTTCTTTTCACTTTGTCCTTGTCGTGACCGGCCGCACGTAATTAAAAGTGCCACTTCGAAATGACGTCAGCAGGGCGTTACCGCCCCTGGCGGCAGTGGGCAACACCCAGCGCGGGCCAGCGGCGCCCGGCTGAGCGCGGCCGTCACGCCTGAACGGGCGGGGTGAAACTCGACCCCGCCCCTACTACGCAGCCAGTCAACGGGCCTACGGCCCGGGGCCGCTATAAGAGGGCCTCGGCGCAACGCTGAGGCAGACAGTGAGCGGCTGCGGTAGTGAGAGCATCTGGCAAGTGTTGTGGTGTTGTGGAGTTATTGTGTGGAGAGCGACGACGACGACGGTGCTGCGTATTTGGACTTCCCCTCACGGCTCCTCGGCGACTCGGCAACTTCTGGTATATCTTCTGGTTTACGACGACACGGCTACGTTCTCTCTGCAAGTTCTCCTGGTTATTCGGCACTACGGCTTCGTACCTGGTGGTGTTAATAAATTTGTTTTATGAACCCTGGTGTGTTCATTTGGATACTTCAGTCCTCTTCACAACCTAAAAATCATCAATTTGGGGGGAGCGGAGCCGAGGCCAAATGTGGTGGAGAGACGCGTCATGGGACTAATGACCAAAGAAGTTGACGCGCCCGGAAAAACGAAAAAATCAGTCAATCAATCCAACACTAGTCAGCTTGAAATACGTATTGTCGGCCGAAGGTCATAATCGAAGAAGTCTCCCCTGTGGTGAAGGTAGCGGAACCGTGAAGGAGACTTTATTGATGACCTTATGCCGCTCAATTCCACTCCGGAAACAAAGACCATGTCCTACGTGGACAACAACTAGCGTCGGACAACTGGCGATTACTTGTTGCGGTTTCAATCTTAGTGTTACTTGATATTACGCGGGATATCGCGCGTTAAGTTGTACGTAGGTGACAGAAAGTACACGACTGTCGCAGATTTGTGATACCCGTCGTTCCGTGCGGAAAAGCAATGAGTTTCATTAGCCGCTTGCGTCAACCCGCTACTGAAAACATTTCGTATGTCAATAGGTGAGTAAAAAGGCCTTCAGAGGGAGAGTCGAGACTGCAGGACAAAACGTAGACACAGAGGACAATGCAGATACAATTATGGAGAGAGCACGGACTCTCGAGAAAGATGTTATGAAATTACTACTGAAAAAGTACGAAGGAAAAAATTGAAAATAACTGATTCATTTAAGGTCAAATCAAAATATAGAAATTTTTAGTTCGTGCTGTTAATGTATTTTGCTGAAACTCCATGTTAATAAAATCAGTCGTTAAGAAGAAATTCTATTTAACTTTTACATCTTTGGATACAGCTAATATCGAATACAGTGATTCAAACATCCTAGTCCACAGGAGTTGACTATAGCCGGAGTCGACTGTATGATTATCCTTCAAGTGGTATCACGGTCTGACATACCGCGCCAGCAAGTTGACACTTGTGCAACAACCACTGATTGTTGAGTCAACAGATCCAGTGCCTCAGTACCTTCCTCGTGAACGTAGATCTATCTTCGAACGTAGTTATAGCTTCACTAGTGGACTCTTTTTAGAGTTTTGTAATTATTTTTTTTGGTGCGGTACAAGATACTGCCGATACCTATCGCGTTTTTTACGTATAGTAATACCAAAACTAAGGGATAAAACATAATTATAGAGCAAATATTTGTTTTATATCAAATAATAGGTGACCTTATCGAAGAATATAGGCAACCTGAATAAACAGCCTGGTATTTCCTCATTTAGACATGATGATGAGGGCTTTGTACAATTCGTGGAAGATGTATTGGAAGAACTTGGAAACAGAAGAGATGATTCCGATTATTCAGAAGAATCTGAGCATGAGACTGAAACCAAACATGAGCAAGAGAATGAATATCAACATTAAAATGATTCATGTACTACCAACAATGAACAATGAATTCAAGTAGTGTGCCTACCCTCCATTGATTAATTGATGTTTCCGGACGCGTCAACGACTGCCATTTAGCCCGTAAATGTAGTGTGTCTTCCCTGGAATGTGTTGGTTGCCTCTTTTTGCTGGATGGTGAGATCCGGCGCTGACCAATACGCAGGGCAGGGTTTTTCCTCATCCGGTTATCTCCCATTTGCGTGGCATTGATCCAGCCGAGACGACCTCTTAGAGCTTAGCTGTCGACAAGTCTCCAGTCATGTGCCGTAGTGAAGTAAATGTAAGTGTGTGTGTGTGTGTGTATGTAAGAGGTGAGGATAGAGCAAAAAGAGGAAGAACAGATATGTATTTGCTGGCTTAAAAAATTTCCTGTATGATTAGTTGTAACATTTTTATTTTAGAGTCGTAGGTTTGAAAAGATTTTGTTTTTGTTAACGACAATGTCCTAGTTATCTCTCTTAGAAAAGTTATGTTTTGATAAGTTCAGTGCACGAAAGTAATTTTATTTTCGTTCAATATCTATCAACAACATGTATTCGCATATTTTGTGCACAACCAGAAACAATTTACACCTTTATAAATCTTATTTTTACATAGACTTGCGAGTGTCCGTGGTCATTGGGCCCTCGAGATTATTTCGAGTATGAAAACTGAATGGTCATTCTGTATTTGATTAGGCGTACAGTACAAAGCAATACAATTCAGTCTTCTCCCAGAGCGCCGTGCGTACACAGCGTCACGAGTTGTATCAAAAATATTGTAAGTGTGCGCAGGCGCCAACTCGAAATCGTACCCGAAGTGTTAGCAGGCCCCGCCAGGTCCCGCTATTTCGCCGGATTTAGCGGGCGACTTACATCGACTTACATGGTAATCTATCATTCGGCCATTTTATATGTAATTTGTTCTCGAATCTGGTGGCAGAGTGTTCTGCCCACTCTATTTCCATGGTGCGATTATTGCCCTGTCTTTTCATGTTTGTCAACTTATTTGATTAAAGTTTAATTAGTGCTACTACTAGCCTCGCAGTTTTCAATTGCCCTAAATCATCGTCAGTTGTAATTCACTGGATACGTGGTAAAGGATTCACCAAAAATGGCAAAGCATCAGTGAGAGTCTGTTAAGTACTACCGGAGAAGAAGAAATGTCATTAGAAATTAAATAAAATAAAAAAATAAAACTTATGTGATTTCTAGTTAGTGGGTCAAATAATATATATCGGTATTCATAGGAAGAAGTTTTTAATATAGTTAATTGCTTTGTACACTAATAAAAAGTCATTGTTTTTTAAGGCTACTATGAGTGCAATGGGATCAATCGTATTCTGAATCCTGAATTCAATGAAAGTGGGTCTTGCCATGTATGGATCTCAACAGACGTAGTTTGCCAGTGAATCATTATGTCAAGGTGTAAGTTATATCAATCAAGTTGGCACTCTATTTGTGTGAAGGCAATATTATATTATGCTAAAATATTACTGAAAAGTGAATACCTTGGTTAACAAAGTGAATTAGGGAATGAAAATATTTGTGTATTATCACATTCATTCTGCTCTGTTCCTTTTGTTGTATAATACATTTCATATGTAAATCCACAAATGTACTTCATTTCTGTTTTACGTACATAGAATACTAGTATCCATATGTAAATATGTGAGTTCTAGAAACAAATTTTAATACTAATTTTAGTTATTATGAAATGTTATATATTTACAAGTAATGAAAATTTACAAAAGCTCATGCACTAACTACCACACACGTCGGAAGACCCGTCAGGAGCGTAGAGTTTCTCCCTGCTGGGGCGGTGCCACGCTGGTGGGAAATACCTTGTTAGGAAAAAACACCGCAAGCCAACGTGCAGGTCAGCGCCGGATCTCACCACCGGGCTGGGAAAGAACACCAGCTCTTCCCGTGATCAAACATACACTACACTTATGAATAGAAATCATTGTAGTTGACGCGCCCGGAAACACTAAATAGCCAATCAATTCATAACAGAAAGGCATTAGCAACAAAACAATAATATACTTAATTTCTACATTCCAGTTGGCATCGCTGGCATGTAGGCATCGCTGGCATGTCGCTTGGCATCGCTTTGGCATCGCTTTGGCATCGCTGAAAATAAGTACGTTCGTTTAAATATTTACCAAAACGTGTTACAGTTTTACTGTGTCTTTGTTTCGTGGGTACTCCAGAGAACGAAAAGTGTTCTGCAGACAAGTTTGAGAAACTATGTGTGGACGGAATAGGAAGCTCGTAAAGGAAAGACATTCGTAGGAGAATAAAAAGAACACATGTAACCAAAAACAGCACCGCTGCGAGGTGGCAATCGTTTATTCGGTACAGTACAAAAGACGTTCAGTCGCTGGGCGCAGGCGGACCAACCACTGACGCCCGGCGTCACTACTGCAACATTGCACTCAACCCACCAGGACCTCGTGCGTGGAAAGGAAAAGAACATGTACGCCAATTTCATTTGTTTTTCTGTAGACGTATGATAGCTTCCAAGCGAAGATGTGTTTTGTTCATGATCGTTGGAAGTGGAGCCACAACACTACGTGCGTAATGCCCACTTTGCAAAGATGGAAATGGAATACTATTGCAGTTAGATTTCGTTTTTGTTTTCTCAAAAACTATATTATTCTAAGAAGATGCTTTTGTGTTTTTGGTATTCAGTTTGTTTCTCGGTTTCATACATCCAACTTTTGGAGAAAAGGTAAAATTTGTTTGGTAATTGGTATTCATTTGAGATACCATTCGTGCTTGTGCTTAGTTAAGTGACTTTACTGCGAAATCAGTTTGAGATCAGTATTTAGTGAGAAAGATGTGTACTAGATGATGCATTTGTTTTGATAATTTTGAATTTTTCACATTTAGAAGTATACAAATCTGTTTGCAAGTGCCTTTTTCCTTGGTATGCATAAAAGTGTACATTCAAGTGTTTGATGTTCTTTTACCACTTCTGTTTAATAAGTTTGACACGAACATTTTTCCATAGTGTCAAAATTTGCCTAAGAATTTGAATTGCTAAAATTAATAAGATTATTCATAATGTTAAATTTATTACTTTCATCGAGTGTACTTTATAGTTTTCATCATGCAAATTCCTGAACTAAACTCAAAATGGATAATTACTTGCGTTTAACAATCTCATGCTGTCAATTATTTTTTTTCATATTCTGGTTCCTGTCCAGCATTAGGTCCTGGTTGAAAGATCACCATTTTTTCGAGGAACGGCCTTAGAGAAGTAATTTCTTGAAAATTTGCGACCGGAGTGAAGTTGGAATATCTCGAGCTTCAAAGCAGTTTGCAACATTCATTGACTTCATCTCAAGGCATCATACACACTTTTGACTACATTTTAACTTTATTTTCATACCAATTTTTACACAATTCATTCTCAAAATTGCGTATATTGAAGAAACTTGTTCGAGGGGTTTTTGGTAGACATTTATAGCAAAACTGAAGGGGCGGAGCAACACAGTGATAACACCTGAGCCAGAGGAAAAACAAAGTTTGTGTAAATACATTCTCAGTTTGTGTATACACGTCCTGCAGTTTTTATATACATATTGTAGTTCTGTGAATATGTTTATAGAGCATTTTTTCAGCGTAATTTTTGCTTTGAGAGGAAGTTTAAAGATTTTTATTTTGAATGAGTGAAATGAATCATTATGTTGCTCTAACCCCTTTCATGATGACTCTTAAAACGCCCAAGAACACATTACATAGGAAAAATAGAAAATTTAACCTCTTGAGAGGCGATTGTACGGCACTTCATTCACTATTTCTCTAAAACTGGCACCCTTTGTAATTTACTTAATCAGGAATGTCAAATCGAGGATGGATTTATTTCAAGACGACGTAGATTTAAATAGGATTAGATATTTACACACCCCGTTAAAACCACACCACATTACCTCTGACAATTTAGAATTTTCCTAACCCTTAAGATTTATCTTTCCGCCAATTATGTACGCTGAGACAAACTAAAATACCCCACAAAGACGTAATAAACCACAAAAAAAGTTTGAGCCCGCAGACGCTTAAAACTTTCGAAAATGACAAGAAAACGAAATTCGAAGATATAGATTCGTGATGTTAGTTTCACAACCAAAGAAACATTTTCAAGTACGGATTGTGTTCTAACAACTTATTTTTGATAAAAAAAAATACAACGTAGAAGAGGATAATTTAGAAGTCAAATATTGTTTTAGATACCACAAGTCCCCAAGTTCTTAAAAAGATAGTGGGAGAATGAGTAAAAAAATTGTTTTCCTGATGCAGAAACATTGAAGAAACCCCTTTACCCCTACCCAGAAAAGACAGTAAAAGAAAGCCGTGTGGGAGACCGAACGTAGTGAATGCCAAAGAGAAGGGAGAGGAGGTGGTGGTGGAGGGGGTGGGGCACGGAGAGGGGGGAGGGGGCTCAGTAGCAACTGCACTGGTCCTCGGGGCACTGCGGGTTGTTGACGATGCACATGTCCTGGCAGTGGGCGTCGGCGCCCTCGCGCCCCGCCAGCTCGCCGATGGCGTCGCACTGGTCCCTGCAACCACACAAGCGTTCCTCACAACCAGCACACCAAAGCAACGGAGAAAAGCTCCTGTGACTAGCTTCTTATGGTATTAACGGCATTAGGTCGATAAACAGTAAATAACAGACACTGTTGATGTGTGTAAACCATGCAAATGATTTTGGCTGTCCGAGTTACGCCGAGTCGAAGGCCGTGGTGTCGACGTTTCGACCATCTTTTCGTGTCTTTCTCAAGACTGGTCGGAGGAAGTCCTGCCAGAGGAAGACCCTGAGAAAGACCACGTCAAGACGGTCGAAACTTTGAAATCACAGCCTTCGAAGCGGCGTCATTCGGACAGCCAAGATCATTTGCATGACTCTGGCCGCCGAAGTCTACGACTTCAAAGTTATTAACCTCGGCTATTGTCAACGATTACGAAGTGAACTTACTTTTATCACACGTGTGTCGTTCAATACTTTTCTTAATTTTTTAGAAAAAATATTCATATACACAAATATCATTGCTTGTAATATGAGCACTCATACGCCATCTTTAAATTCCAACCCATTTATTTCGATTATTCTTAACGGATAGCACACTGTTAAATCCTTCACGAACTCCGGCCGTTATCAACAAACATTTTGTCGGGAGGTTTCTCACCCTCTTCACTTCATGATTTGTGGCAGAATATCCGTACGGGTTTGCGTATACGAAATTGTAGAAGCGATTGAACAATTATAAATAATTTTAAACGGTATAATGTTTTATTGCAAAGTCGATTTAATAAGTATCCTGCTCGGCTCCGCTACGCTCCGCTCCGCCTCGATTATCAACCTTTGTTCTCTGCCGTAGTAACACTCATAACATTACTAGCTATGTTATAACCATTATCACGCCTAGTAATATAGTGAGTGTTATTACTGTAGAGGCCAAAAGTTAAGAATCGAGGTGGAACGTATTGGAGCCGACATTTTTAATTTGGATGAGGCAGCAATAACACATTTCGTGGTATGTTGAGCATTTTACCGGTCACCATAAACTCTCACGATTTATGCGAACATTTACGACATTACTGCGATAGTAAACAAACGAATTCTGTGTCTACGGCACGTTAGTACGATATTGTGGGATGTTGCTTGCGATATATCTATTTAAACAATATTCGTATACAGTGGTTCGAGAAAGGTGGATACAAACAAGTCTCCTGAACCTATAGATACCTAAAGAAATAACGGTGACGAAGTTGGCGCAATGACTTCCAGTGGCGACACCTTCACATCGTCAGTATATATGATTATTACCGGAGAAGAGTTTTATTTGGTGGAATGCAAGGAAAATGAGGTTAATGTACCTAATATACATTTTTTTCTAATTGTACTTTTAATAATATTATAATTAACATAAAATATCCCGAAATGAAATGAGAGTTACTTTTATTTTGAATTGTTTGAATCTGATTTGCTTTGTACATCACCATACTTCTTTTTCTTAACAAACATTTGACTTGCGATGAATCGATGGTTGTTTATTTACATTGTTAAGGATGCTAAAACCCATTCCTAAGAATGTTATATTTCTTAACATACAGGTTGGTACAAGTGCGCTTAACAAACCTGTAGGATTGCATGTTAACAGGAGTCAAAGACACATGTGACCGATAAATAGCTACAAAAGGCGTTGGTGAAATCGGGATTCCCAGACATATTGTCCAGAAACATTTCGTTCACATTATTTACGTCCACTATGCATTTTAGTCAACTTCGAATTTTAGTCCAGAAATATGGGATGTCCATAAAAATGTGTCCATTTTTATGTCCACTTATGAAAATGGTCCACTGAGCATTGACGTCCACCACATTGAAATGTCCACTAACATGGTGTTCATTTTATAAATTTTTAGTCTACAATAATTATAGTCCACTGTAAAAGAAAAACATATTTTATTGATTTACAATATTATGCAATTAAATATTTGATTCTTCTCTATCGCTCTCTTCACTATTAAAAAAGTTCATTCTGTAGCTAATGATACGCATATATAAACCTATATTATTATTTTATGCATATTCTTGATATCGGTACATTATTTAACATTATTTACAACACAGTACATTATTTAAATTGTGGACATACATTTCTGAGGACTTCAAAGTAAAAGGACAAAAAAATGTGGACTGAAGAAAATTGACACAATACTTGTGGATATATGAATTAATGGACAATATGTACAGAGAATGTAATATACACGAGGAAATTATTTGTGGACAAAAAGAAGTGGACGAAATTAAAGTGGACCTTATAACAGTAGACAATATAAAGTGGACAAAGTGTCCTGGAATGGAAATCGGCCCTTAGTTTCCACGCTCAATATTGCTGAGTGGGTGGGTGTACTCACGGGCACTGGCAGAGCAGCGGTGGGCAGTTGGGCGGGTAGCGCAGGCAGTTGGAGCGGCACCAGTCGCGCATACCGGGCAGCCGGCGGTACGCGTCCGTCGGCAGGCACACCTGCGCCCTGCACACGCACACACCGTCAGCACATCTTGTCAGCACTCCTCAAAACTACTGTACCAATGTACTTGTGGTGGCAAATGTCGTATGACAGTAAAACCTGTCTAAATCGGAACCTACACAAGCAGGAAACCTCTTTAACCGGAACACTTCTCCATCTCATGAAGTTAATTGGCATCATACACAGCATAAAACGGAACCTATCCAATGCAGAAACGGAACGTTTTTTCATGTCTTGCGGGGAAAAAATCTTTATAAAACGGAATTCCTGTGGATTTAATGCAATTGGCAGAGAGATGCGAGATGCATCTGCAAGTTTGTTTTAAATTCTCTATTCCTCTGACAAGCGATTTAGTTGTGGCAGCCGCATATTGAAGGAGATGGGCTTCAGCTGTCAGTGTCGATTTCGACCTTCGGATCGCTTGTTTCTCAAGGAGTAGGCCGTAGAGATATTTCCTCTCTCTCGACTCGGTGTGGGAAGGTGTACGGGCATGGCTTCATTTCACGCATCTCTCTGCCCTGCGTTGAAAATCAGAAACCCTGACCAGATATGCATTGCTCAAGGCCGTGCGAGGGTATCAGAAAGTCCTTATACTGGGCTGTGGCGCATACATTATTTGTTAATGTATTTTGATAATTGTAATAGTAATGGAATTTTCTACTTTCAGAGCAGAAACATCAATATCAAAAGTGTCATAAAATAGACAACCTTGCATAAAACTGAAACCTCCCTAAACCGGATTTTTTTCTGTCCCTTCGATTCCGACTTAAACAAATTTTACTGTACAAAGCTACACATGTCCCATTATTGATATCACATCCCTGACTGGTAAGCAATTCATCTTGTACTGGTGTTTGACAGGTATCCGAAATTTTAGGATTTTGTTAGTCCTGCCCATGATACAAATTTCCCTTTGGCGGCCATAAGGATTGATGCATGCATAGTAAATATGATACACGTTTTCGACAGTCAAATTTAGAACAATAAACACATAAATCTCAATATTATCATTTGCCATTGGATAGGTCATCCTCTGAAAATATGTGTAACACTCCAACATCAGGGCAGAATGTGTTGCCACCATTTACATACTCGTTGCCAAAGATAGGGCATGTGTTAAATGTAATTTCTCACATGTTCATTGGCAAAAAGTGATCATCTTCAACAACCCTATATCCCCTAGAAATTTGCCACATTTGTTCTCATCCCCACTGTACATAAAAGCCATGTGAACGGGAAGGCCACTAGAGAGAGGGGGGAAGTGACTGACCTGACGACGAGCGGGGTGACCTGGTAGGGCGCGCGCAGGTCGCGGTAGTAGAGCAGGAACGGGTTGTCCTGCGCGCTGACGAAGGGCGGCGGCAGGCCGGCGGTGGTCGTCACCACCGACACGTCGGCGCAGTTGCGGAACCACTCGGGCGTGCCGCAGCCGTTGGCGCCCGTGCCGTTCGGGCAGATGCCCCACATGTTCCCTGCACCACACACACATACATGACAGTAACAATAATTACAACTTATTTACTACAAGTGCCATAAATCAGTGTCGTCTCTCACTCTGGACCTAGGGCGTTGACAGTAAAGGAAAGTGTTAACCCCCACACTACTCTTTTCACTCACATATTTAGAGTAAAATGAAATTATGTAAGCAAATTTCTTATTTATTTTAAATTATAATGCTGGAAGAATGAGGGAAAGATAGTCGCAAAATAACAACAATCAGGATGTTATATTTTCTATTGCAAAGATTAAAATAATACATTTTATAAGTAAATGATTTTTTTTATTTCCTTGGGCGTTGACACACGACTTGCTTACCCAAAGAAAACGGCACGGCCATAAATTATCTACTAAAAATTAATGGATAAATTTAGCAATGATGGTGGTGGCAGCAGAGATATTGTGGTAGTCCATTAAGAGTTGAGGTATCAACCAGTGGCGTTTTCTTTGGGAGTGCAAGTCGTGTGTCAACGCCCATGGAAATTAAAAAAAATCATTTTTTCCTTTGAATTAATTTAAATTTCTTTCATTTCTTCGGACTTTCATGCGATCGTCGTCATAGATCGGCACCATGCAACGCGTCCATGCAACGCAGGCAGTGCGCGAGCGCAGCTCAGGCCGTTGGCGAATGCCTCCAACGTCTTCAGGCCGGATCGCGAGGAGGCAGCGCAAGAGCGCAACGTCCCCCCACTCAAGGACAAAGCGTGCCAATCTCCATTTAACGGCCTGCTGGAGAAGGAGCGTCCGTGATTGTGATACTCTCCGTTTCAGCCTTTAGCAATAGTCATGCAATAGTGTTGTTTATAAGAATAGTGAAAAAGTGGAACACTAGTTTTCAATAATTGCTTTCCTTCCCTTTCGTATGAAGAAAAGAAACAAGTAGATGAGTACTAAGCGATCGTGTCCTAACCTGATAATATTTCAGAATTTAATTTTTAAAACGAGAACCGAATGAGAAAAGTTTCGAGCAGGTCTTTTTAAATAATTCAAAATTTATTATTCTAATATTTGCAATAATAAATACAACATCCTCATTGCTGTTATTTTTGCGGCTGTCTTTCCCGCATTCTTCCAACATTCTAATTTTACATAATTAAGGATTTTGTTTACATAATTCAATTTTACTCTAAATATGTCAGTGAAAAGTGTAGTGTAACACTTTCCTTCACTGCCAACGTCCTAGTTCAAAGTAAGGAGATGCCACTGGTATCAACCACAAAGCATATTACACTATA
Source organism: Teleogryllus occipitalis (assembly GCA_011170035.1). NCBI lineage: Eukaryota > Metazoa > Arthropoda > Insecta > Orthoptera > Gryllidae > Teleogryllus > Teleogryllus occipitalis. The sequence continues at coordinate 30,118 of BLKR01011275.1, forward strand.
ATTTAATATTAAGAATTAATAGTCCTACAAATGTTTCGGGAATAATTTATCCCATCTACAGTTATGTAGAGCTGAGAAGCTCCAAGTATCATGGATTTAACACGTGGAACTTAACTTGGCTGTATAGTATATCTTGTGCAGTATACTGTGACTGACTGTATATTGTTTAGTATTCTGTGATTTCTTTTTCCAGCAAGAGAGAAGCACCGCCACCTCCTGGGATGTCATGCACTACACTTAATAGTCGTAGAACCTAAGTAGTTGACGCACTCGGAATCAATACAAACTTGACTTCTTTTTCCTGAAGGTCCCTAGCCCCATTGCCAAAGCTATGACAACATTCTAAGCCCTGTACTTTGACGGTGGTGAGCGCGCGCTCCGGGCGTGTCCCACCTGTGTAGTACGTCCCTAGCCCCATTGCCAAAGCTATGACAACATTCCAAGCCCTGTACTTTGAAGGTAGTGAGCTGTCCCACCTGTGTAGTACGTCCACTGGATGACGCACTGCGTGCAGGTGAGGTAGGGCGGCAGGCGCACGCGGTACGGCAGGTAGGCCTTCTTGGGCGTGTCCGGCGGGATCTGCATCGCCACGTCCCGCGTGCCCGACACGTACAGCGGGTACCTGCACACACAGCACACCGACATTGGATTCAAGTTCAGTTTGCTTTTTATTTTTTTCTCTAGGCCATTGGTCCTGGCGAGGCGGTCATTTGAGCCATTTCATGTCAAATCGCACAAGAGTTGACACGACTTTTTTCAAAATGTACGATATTTATTTTCTGAAATCTAGATATAAAAAAAGACACGGTTTTTTATTTCCCTGAAAATTGATTATTTGTGTAGTTATGACTATATTAAATTTTGGCATTTATGTGTACTTCACAGGGTATATCAATTGTTGCTCCCAAAGTACTAAGTAGAAACAGTTCTGGTTTGTTTCATTTAATACTTTGAAATGTTTATTTTAGTCTTTTGTAAATATATTTTTCAAAAATTAAATATTTCATTTAAAAAATATATCAATTACAAAAATCAAAAATATTTATTACAAAAAAACAAAATATCTTTATAAACTGGATGAGATAAAAATTTGAAAAAAATATAGGCGTATTTCTTATTCAATTTTCTACAATATACAACAAGAAATCAATTGGGCACTGAACACGCACAGATCTCAAAAATCTATTGTAAGTACGCGGGGGCGCGCTTCTTGCTCCTGCACTAACGAACTGTGTTCGGTCAGTCTTTGATACAAGTGCCGAACAACAATAAAAGGAATGGCTTCTGCCCGATTAGCGTTTCAAGAAATATTAGTAACTCTTATGTTCACTCTGTCCCCAGAAGGGATGGGTGTCAGTAACACGAGTTCTACTACTGCTTTTCCTCGTGTCAGCGAAACAAATTTTACTGCTGAGTCCTTTTTAGTCCTAGGGATGAGGTGGCCTCCTGACGTTGCTCGTGAAATACGACAAACCACTTGTCAAGGGTCTTCAGTAAAATTTTCTGAACATCAGTCGTAATACGCATCTTATAAAGACAAGAGTGCTCGAGCTTGTTCTGTGAATCGTGCGTACACTGTGGAACACGATTGGCGCTCACCGTATGAGATACGACAGATGTTTCAATCAATTTAATCTTTCTGATCACGATTTTACGGAAAGTAAATCTCCAAGTCGCGTACCACGAAATCACCAAACCATGATTCACTAGTGAAATTTGATTTAGAGGAATCATTAGATTGATAAATTTGTGATTCATTTAAGAAAAAAGAGAGTTGTTTTCCAAAAATGATTTTTGTTAGTGAAGATAGCGTCGAGATCAGTGGCTCCCGTGACATTTACGAAAGTAGCGGGAAGTCCAGTGAATATAGTGGAAATCATGAAATTTCAATTTAAGCTCTTCAGATAGTTTGTCAAGTGTCCGAGAAATTAATGTAGAGAAGATAAACAAGAGTTTAATTTCAATAAGAGAATCCCCGACAAGAAAAGAAAATTGCAACAAAAACGGTATCCCCATGAGAAATTTCAGGCAATACAAAGTGCTACCACAGATAATTTTTATTCATACTGAAGATCCTTCGACGTCAATTGAATAATCAGACAATAAAGATATTATTAAGAATTTTATCGATTCCTTTCATTTGACTGATCACAAGACGTTGAAAATTCAAATTTTGTCAATTTTTGAAAGTTGGAGATGCAGTAAAATTAGACGACACTTCGCAGCAACCAAACACATGATAAAAGTGGCTAAAAAGTTGGATGAAAAAAAATGGAATTTTGTCCAGACCTGAAAGTAAATTCGGTAAGGTATTAGACAATAGTTCAGGAATTCTAAGGTAAGCGAGAACACATCTTTGAAGTGAGTTGTGAGGGACCAGAAATTTTCAAAATGTCAGTCAAAACGTGAGTCAAATCGTGAAGTTGTACCACCTCAACAAGTACTTAAATAACTGCTTCATCCAAAGATACCGACGGCCAGTAACGCAAGAAATGCGTCTGTTGCGGCAATCTACTGCACACTGGTTCGTAAAAAAATAATGTTTTTTTAAAGTTGCTGAGATCCCATTTTGATTTGTTTTGGAGTGGTCAATCATACACTAGTGTGTTTATTCATATTTTTAAAACATTCAGTTCATCAAGTTTACAAAAACATTCAATTTTCAAAATTTAATTTTTTCCACAAAATTAAAAATTCACGAAATTAAATACTTTGCAAAATCTCAAAAATTAAACATATTTTTAAGTTTTCAATGGAATTCGAACGAAGTTTCTATAATTAATGTATTCAAATATATGATATTTTTAAGTTAGTGACGTGAGTCATTTTCAGAAAATTTCATAATGCAATATTTCCGAAAATAATAAAGTTAGAAAAAAATAAACATGTTAACTTATTTTTGCCATATAATAAATTAAAAAAGAAAATAATTAAGAATATGAAGGTCAAAGTTTGCTCCTTTTTGTTCGATTTGACGTGGAATTGCTCATTTATTTATCATGCGAGATACATGCGCCGCAGCCCTTCCGGTTTTGCGGCAGAGAAGAGAGCAATACTTAATATCTAACTTATGTTAACTTAACCTATGGAAGTAGCTGGCGCTTTGGCCGGCAACCTAGGGTTCACATACAAACTGAAAGTTATTTTTCAGTCTTTTCATTGGTGTTTTTCTTTCTTTTGTCTCGTTGCTTCTTTTCTATCATTCAACATTCGTACTTATGTCCATTTATACTTATTTACAAGAGAGAAACCGGTTACTCGACTCTTCTTAGGGCACTATTTACACTACACAATGCGCCACGGCGCCGATTCAAAGGATTGGAAGTATGACACAAATATTATTACCCTAGCAGCATTATTGAGAGCGTCTGCTATTTCAACGCGAGTGTTTACTGACATTATTAGCCATATTTTATAAGGTTTTACGAAGATGTGTATAATTCCGTTTATATTTATTTTCCATCAATATAAGGGTACTTGAGTACACGAGTATGGTGTCAATTTTGCATTCTAACAAATGTTTGACGAAAAGTCACCTAAGAACCAAATTGCTTTCTAATATACATAGTTCGTTCATTCTTTTCAGTAAATTAATCACCAAATTATTTTATAATATACTAAACACTGGTAAAAAATCCGCAACTATTTCACTTACCAATCAATTATTTAGAATAAATTACATGATCAACAAATATAAATTTGTAGACTATATTGAAAAATATATAATGTGCTATAATTGTTATTGTCTTTGAAGCGTAAAAGTATGTCTTCTGAAAATATTTTAAAAGATTTTTTCCTGGTTTTCTTTCGAGTGATAGGCTGCGTTCCTTTCCATTGATGGTCTGAGAAACGCAGAAAAGCGAAACAACATGTGCCGCGAAACTGTTTCAAGAACGAAAGTTTTATGAGCAACGTACATACTTTCTTCGATTGGCAGCGATAGCAACAGAACAATGAAAGTGTACGCTAAAAGAAAGCACACGAAGTAAATCAGTCATTACTGATGCGAGGAAAATGAGTGATTTTCTCTGCACAGCAGTCTCCTGATGCGGGAAGAAAGTGATCTTATCTGCCTGAAATTGGCAGGAGAAGTACGTTATTTCAAGATAATTTAAATATTATTTCATTGCTGAGGATTACTTAAGATATAATTAATAATTATTTCCAGGTGTGTCATACGCGTTTGAAAGTTTATGAATAATGCATAAGTTTTTATATAAGTGAAATGTCTTGATGGACAGTTATATTCAAAAAATGCTATTTTACTTCATTGCAAATTTTTTACAGTCAAAAAATAATTTAAAGTTATCTTGCTTTTTATATAATGCTTTGGAAGACACCTGATTCTGATGATGACTGAAAAATAACTGAAAACACAGGCTTTTATAACTAGAAATCTGAAGCTGAAATCTGTTACAAAATGAAGAAATTTAGTATCTTCAATTTTTTGTACTAAATTTGGTCTATGCAAAGACAAGCTTGGGTTGACACATAGATAATAAAATAAAGAAGAATCAAAATTAGATTGTTTCCCCGGACCGGATAAGCCTAGCTTGGGATATACAAACGACAGCAGTATAAAAAAAGTTTTTTCCAAACTAGGTATGATGGTCATTTTTTAAGTACGTAAAGAGACTTTTCTGTGATCTGAAAATGTGTGAAGTATATTTTTTAGTTTAATATTTATGTTTAATTCTAATAAATGTTGTATGTGAATTACGAGTATGTATAAGTGGTGTGCAAGTCAGAGGTTAGGAACAAGGGTTGATTGGTAACATGGGCACAAAAAAAATCAAACAAAAACGTTGTCAGACCTAAAGACTTGACTCGTGTTTCTCTATGTATTTCAACGCGCTGAATCCGAATCTGAAGTCAGAATTGAACCATCACATTCTAATTTTTTTAAATAGCAAGAAAAAAACACGAAAAACGTCGTGACATTGTATATTTTGTTTTCGGGGGTTGTTATTAGACCCAAAGACTTGCCACATGTTTCTCTATGGATTTCAAAGCGCTGAATCCGAATCTGAAGTCAAAATTTTGCCACCATCCTCCAGTTTTTTTAAATCGCGAAAAAACATCCAGAAATTGCATTTTTTTGGAGGGTTGTTGTCAGACCCAAAAACTTAACACATATTTATCTATGAATATCGCCGCGCTGAATACGAATTTTTAGGCCAGAATTGTGCCACCACTTTTTTAAAATCGCAGAAACCATCGTGAAATTGTAGTTATTTTGTTTTCGGTAGTTGTCAAACTCAAAGACTCGACAC
>BLKR01011276.1:0-35372 GCA_011170035.1 Teleogryllus occipitalis
CTTTGATCGAACTACCTACATGACGCACATGTAGAACTTGAAAACGATCCTGTATAAAGCTCATCTCTTTGCAATGAAACATCCGTGAGGGGTGAAAATTCATCTGGCAATGAATCACACGATAAGGACATAATGAAAAAATTCTTTCGACACGAGATAGAAAGAGTTCGCCAACTTCCATACAAATCTCGTGCACCGTTGAGGAGAATATACGACAATATCAAAGCTAAGAGAGTGATAGACAGCGAACTGTCTTAAATGACGTGGTACAGACCCCAGGTAGAAATCTAGATATTACTAAAATCAATCGCATCATGTATGCAACCGGATGTCTGGTACATCAGATCATTTTGGGGCCACCCAAGAACACCAACGGCTGACGGGCAAACAGAGTAAACAGCCCCGTACCCCCATGAACGAAAAAATTATGAAACGGATAGCAGACACTCGGCGTGAAATATCACTCTGAACCGAGGCATCTTCCAAATCAACGCATACTTCTAAAGTATAACGAAAAATATTCCATGTTGAACAAAAGTATCAAATTAAAAATGACACAAGTAGGCTAATGTTATCTGAGAAGCTAAACGAGAAAATCCACTCATGTGGGCAACGCATTAGATGTTAGAAACGTAGAGGGGATTTCCGTGAGCAGAATCGCTTGTTTGAAACAGACACGAAGAAATTCTGTCACAATCTGACTCAAAAACCGAAAGGCAATGCTGTCACTCCTTCAAAAGATCACGTCGGAGCATATGGGCAGAAAGCTGGGAGGAAAGCAGATCCTACAACGAAGACTCATCTTGGATTCAATCTGAAATTGATACTGCCGATGAAGTTGTGGAAACAGTAAAACATGTACACGAATTCTCGGAAGATGACCTCTTCCAAGCAATTAAGAACATGGAAACTGGAAATACCTCGGGATTGATATAATCCAGAAGTATTTGATTAAGAAGTTAACAGCAATAAATACTCCCCTAGCAAAAGCTGTTAATAAAATTTTAGTAAACTCAAAGTGACTCCTGGAATGGCTCACACGTGGCATCACGTATTTGGTAACCAAAGCGGGAGACAAGTCTTTGGTAAGAACCACTGGCCAATCTCTTGCCTGCCAGTAATGTAAAGTTGTAACTGCAGCCATAGCTGACAAAATGTAGACACACCTAGAGACCAGTGTTGCCAGTGGAGCAAAAAGGATGTCTTAATGGTTCCTATGACTGTAAGGAAATCTTGCTACTAAATAGTCATCTTGAGTTTACATCTTTTATGATGTAAAGAAACGAAAACATAATTTAGACATAACTTGGATTGTCTACCAGAAGACCTTCGACAGTGTACTGCACGATTGGATTTCGATGGCCCTGGAGATATATCGATTTAGTACAAAGACGTGGGATACCAGGTTACTAATGTACAGCGGAAAGGAAGCAGTGGAAACAAGAAGTATTCAGATTAACCGGGGTATTTTGCAAGGTGATTCGCTATCGACTCTGCTGTTTTTCATTAGTTTGATCACACTTTCTAGACGGTTGTTGGAAACTTGACTTTGGCTACAAGCTCCATGGTGATGAAAGACTACTATCACATTTGCTTGACATGGATGATCGTAAAATATTTGCTAAGAATGAAACGATTCTCTCCAAAATGCTGTCTGTCGTAAATGACTTCAGAAATGACATCTGCATGAACTTTGATCTTAAAAAGTGTGAAAAAATCAATTTTAAAAGAGCCAAAGTGACCTCAGAGGGCATTAAAGTTGAAACGCACACTGTGATTCATGATCTTAACTTACACATATCTGGGCACTGAAAAATGCGAGAACATCTGGAACGACAGAATGAAAGCGAATTTGCAGGAAAAACTACAGAAGAGTGAAACTTGTTCTGCAGTCTGCTCTGAACTCCAGGAATAAAATATCTGCAATTGGTAGGTTGGCGATGCCTGTAGTTGAGTACAGTTTCGGACTAGTGGTCTGAACTGAGCAAGAAATTTGAAACATGAATCGAAAAGCCAGAAAAGTGCTTACAATGCATCATGTCACCCACCCTCGAGCTGATGTACCTAGGCTTTGTCACGTAAGAAAGGAGGAAGAGACCTAAAAAAATTGAAGCCGCCTGGCGCAATGCTATAGTCGGGATGGGAAAGTACGTAGTCAGTTGTCAAGACAACCAAGTAATGAGGCTGGTCATTAAATCTGACCGAAGAATGGAGAGCAGAGGCATTGTTAGTGTATCCTGAAGCATTGCGAAGAAAACTATGGAAGACACGCAGAATAACACTAAACTTCTTAAGCTACCAAACATGAACTGTGATACACAAAACATGTTAAAGAAATCATACAGAGGCAAACCACTCCATGGACAGTATCTAAAAAGAATGGAAGATGTGAAGATCAATAAAGATCAATCATTTGTGGCATAAAAAGGGAAGAACGAAGCCATAATAGGAAACAGATTTAATTGCAGCACAAGATTAGGCGTTGAGAACACATTATGATAAAGCGGTTCATTTGCCGCATTTGCCAGGAACAAGTAGAAACCATTGATCATATCGTCGAATCTTTTCCAGTTCTAGTTCCCTCCACCACATATAGTACAAATATATAAATACCTAGATTACAAATGATAGAAAAGAAGATACTATACTTTTCGTCAGTCAATACTCGTAATAGTTTACTCTTACAATATTGCCAAAGGTGAATACATTATTTATTTAAATTTTGAAATATTACTTTTAAAAAATATCACTTGCAAACAATATTAGTGATTTAAATTATTTTTAAATTGAGTCAACAAAGATTGTTGAATTGGTGCTGCAGGTAAGCTATTCCAATCTCTTCTCGTTATATTAACAAATAAAAACTTTCATACATCTGTTCCTTGCTTTTTCTTCTGAATTTTATACGTATGGTCATTTTTGCACGTGTATTATGCATGTTCTAGCCTTCTTCGAATTTCTTAATACGCTTTGTATTTCCCGAAATACGCTGTCAGCAGTCGTAGCTTCCTTCACTTTTTCTCAAATACTTCCCACCCAAGAGTAGATTTACCATTCATATTTTTATTATTATTATTATTATTATTATTATTATTATTATTATTATTATTATTATTATTATTTTGCCTACAACGAACTTAGCCGCTCGTTTCTGAACGCTCTCAATGCTCCCTAGTTTTATAAGGATCCAAACGACTCGCGGCGTATTCGAGTAGAAGTCTGACTAATAACGTGACTGCTAAATCTTTGGACTTCTTATTTCCTCCTTTTCAATTGCTCATTAGAATATGAAGACTTTGCAAAGCTTTATTTAATGCTGAATTCTCCTGTTGTTTCCCAGTTAACATACTATTTAACCCTCGGCTACCGACATGGTGTCTCTGGGACTCCACATTTCCGCTTTCTTTTAAAACCTCTGTTCTTCTTGTACCTTTCCCTTTTATAGTTTTAAGAAACGGTTCGCAAGCTTACTGTTGTGGAATGCATTTAGGGAAATTATCGTCAATAGCAGTGTAACTCTCATTGACTGCGCATCGCAGTTTGCCAGTTAGTACTGTGTGTTCTGTGGCGCCTCTGAAGAAAAGATTTATTGATTTATTCTAGATTGCTGGAAAAGTTTGGGATTGCGTCTGAAAGGTATGTTTTTGAATCGGATTTGCTGTTCTGTATATTTATTTGAATAAAGTATAAGTGAGCTGGGTTATGTGGTAAGGGTTTTTGATATTGAACTGTCGTTTAATTCAGTATGGTATGTCTTATTGGTGGTGAACAGGGAATTTGAACAGTGGATCTAAGAAGATTGTTGTGGATGACTTGCATTTTTTGAAGATTACTTTTGACAGCATTTGTGTATATTGAAGATCGATACAGAAAAATGGTGCTGAAGATTGTTTCTGTGTGAGCATGAAGTTGTTAAATAAGATTTTAGAAGTTTTTATTGATAGGCGATTACAGTTGTAGAATTTCAAATTATTAGTCATGGTGCCGCCGTACGTTAAAATTACAATTTTTAATATAATCTTCTAAATGAGCTGTTTTCGTCAAAAAAAGACAATTTAGTCAGGGGAGGGATAAGCCAAACACGTTGATGACTAAGTATGTGTTTCTATAGGAAATAAATTTTGATTGGTATTATAACGGAATTTTAGAAAGTCATGTAAGTAGAAATATCATGTCTTGGAATTCCTGGAATCGAGATGTGTCCACGAATGACTTTTGTACTATGACCTAAAACATTTTTATGATAAATCTTTCATTATGTAAACTTCAATTTGTACTCTCTTCTCGTATGCAAATTTATAATTCTCCTCCAGATGCCTCATACGTTTTTTAAATTGTTTTGACGAAAATATCAAATCAAAAAGCAATGCTCTGTGTTTAATATAAAGCTTCTTAGACTGAGAATCGAAGGTGCTAGATCAGCACGCCCTACTTTGCTCTCTTCGTGAACCAAATTCCAGTGAAACCTCCAGTTTCCAGTGAAACATTATGATAATGCTATCATCCAGGCTTAACCTTCGCCAATTGCAGGGTGATATCTCCCGCAAGGAAATCGTCGCGCTCTACTTGTGCGCTGGAGTACACACGGGCCTTGCACCGGTGGCAGAGAGCGCGGGGCGGCGCCACCTTGTAATTGGGAAAGTAAACATCCCCTCCTGCCATCGCCGCCGCCGAAATTGACCTCGCAGGTGCGCCAGCCCTCCCCCGCCGCCCTCCTGCATCACGCCCCATCCCTCGGGCTCCTCCCCGCCAGGCACCTCCTCCAAGTTTTCGGCGGTAACTTCCGCAATTTCCGATATCCTTTGTAGGAGGCGCTGCAGCGGGGCGCGGCGGGGCGCGGCGGGGCGCGGCGGGGCGCGGCGGGGCGCGGCGGGGCGCGGCGGGGCGCGGCGGGGCGCGGCGGGGCGCGGCGGGGCGCGGCGGGACGGGGCGTGGCGCGGCGGGGTGCGGCGGGGCGCGGCGGGGCGCGGCGGGTCCCGGCGGGGCGCGGCGGGGCGCGGCGGGGCGCGGCGGGGCGCGGCGGGGCGCGGCGGGGCGCGGCGGGGCGCGGCGGGGCGCGGCGGGGCGCGGCGGGGCGCGGCGGGGCGCGGCGGGGCGCGGCGGGGCGCGGCGGGGCGCGGCGGGGCGCGCCGGGGCGCGGCGGGGCGCGGCGGGGCGCGGCGGGGCGCGGCGGGGCGCGGCGGGGCGCGGCGGGGCGCGGCGGGGCGCGGCGGGGCGCGGCGGGGCGCGGCGGGGCGCGGCGGGGCGCGGCGGGGCGCGGCGGGGCGCGGCGGGGCGCGGCGGGTCGCGGCGGGGCGCGGCGGGGCGCGGCGGGGCGCGGCGGGGCGCGGCGGGGCGCGGCGGGGCGCGGCGGGGCGCGGCGGGGCGCGGCGGGGCGCGGCGGGGCGCGGCGGGGCGCGGCGGGGCGCGGCGGGGCGCGGCGGGGCGCGGCGGGGCGCCAGACGGAGGTTATCGACACTGGCGCTTTCCGCAGTGTGGGACTGCTTCTCGAGAAAGTTGCGATGAGGCTGCAGCGGTGTTGGTTGGCGGCTGATTCGCAGGGGGCTTCTGCACAAGCGATCTGATACCATGCGATTCGCGGAGGCGCGGCGCCGAGCCTGATCGCCCCCTCTACCTTTCTCTCTACCCTCCGGCATCATCATTCCGCGTTTCGATCGAGCTAATATCGCTCGGTAGGGATGCACTTTCCAGCTTTTGTTTGTTTAGATAAACAAAGTTTTTTTAGTTCATAATGTGTTTTTCGTCACCTGTGGTTTAGAGTAAACTCACATGATTGTGTGAATCATTTTCCCAGCCTTCTCCGATAGCATATTTTACAAATATTGGCTTGATATTTTTATTTGTTTCGAGCTTCATTTGACAGGTCCTCAGCTATTTGTTATCCAATGTATCATCCAATCGGGACTACAGTGACGTGACTTTCTACCTCCCGATTGGATGACACCGTAACTGCTCTGTTACGTCAACAGAACCCATGTTTAAACCAAAGTATAATATCTGAACTCCGTTGTTTCAGTAAAACTACTTGAAATGGTCAATGCTTCTGATCTACATTCTTCCATAATTTTTAAATATTTCTTCACTATTTTTACAATCTCTGCTTCTTTTTAAAACTGATCATTTTGTTGAGAGATTCTTTTGTATTGAGTAAACGAAGGTTCCCTACAAGAAAAATACATTAAACTGTTACGGCTAATGCCATTGATAATCCCACATCCTCATGTTACTCTTATAATTTTATCCTCTACATATACCTGAAAATAATACAAAATTTCATATATCCAGGTACCCCTTTATCCATTGATATACCTCTAGGGCATTGCGAACGAGAATAGATGATTCCACCGATATTCTTGCCTGGCCTTCGCGCTTCAGCGCAAGGTCAGCGTATCTCGGGATATTTCTTATGCAATTACCCTGATGTCTAGAAACAACATAGATAAAAAATAAATACAGTTAACAAGAATATCCTCGTTTTGATAGAAAGCCCACGATACTCAAAAATGTTTGGTGATGTAATAACGGCGTAAAAAGAATTACGGTGTTTTGTGTTCTAATGCTTCAAATCACATCTCACACTTCATTATGATCCTTATCACACGTACAGTGAAAGACAACGACAAATCACCTTTAATCTGCTCAAGAAACGGAAATATATACATCCATAAACCCCACCTACCTTCGAGGTCTGAGTAAGGTTTAACTAGGGGTGCTTCAATAACCTACATAATTTTTAATGAATGTAGTTTTCAAAAAATCAAGGATCTCAAAAAAAATACGACTGCGTCAATCTTTTAAGCCTTCCTTTTTATAAATTGCATTAAATTCGGACGGACTGTCTGACGCAGTTTGTTTGACCACTGACAACCAAATTTATTTATATATCTTTACAGCTATATGCAACCCCTTTATAAATATATTACATAATGTTTGGGGTATTTGACAGCAACTTGACGACATCGTATTTCAAGTTTTCATTCTTTCTTTGTGTTAGTTATCTGTAACAAATAGGCAAAGTTGTTGCAGCGGAGTTTTAACTGAATTTTCGAGTGGAGTTCGCATTCGGTCATCGTACCGAGTAAGTTACGAGTTGCGAAGTGCGAGTTGCAAACAGCGAGGGACGCAAGGCGGGCGGCGGGGGTGGCGGCGGCGGCGGCAACGTCGTCGACGACGTCGTCGTCCGCTGTTGTCCCTGCCAGGCCCCTCCCCGCCCCCGCCCCCGCCCCCGGCCTCGCCTCCCGCTCTGCGCGACTCTCCTGGCGCTTCAGACTTGGCTGGTGGTGGCCCCGGTGCGCCCCGTCTGCTCCCGCCTTCGCAACGCCGCCTTTCCTCACCTCCGTCCCTCTTTCGTCTCTCACTGCCCGTCCCCACCCGCCTCTCTTCGTCCCACGCCTCTCGTCCCAACTCGCTTCGCCCAGCCCGCAGAGCTAGTCCTATAGCGTACCATCATGAACCCCTCTTCCCCGTCTCTTCCTTTTCCGCTTCCGCTTTCGCTGCCCCCTCATATATTAATTCATCCCATTCGTTGCGAGCGCCACCGCCTCAACTGGTTTTTCATCATCCGCGGAGACGCCACATACGTCACGTCCTTCATTGGAGGCTGCAGCGTCGCCCCCTCCGCCGAGATGGATCCCCCTGCCTCCCTCCCTCCGCTTGGCTCCCGCGCACCTTGCTTCGCTTGGCGGGGGCGTGGCAGTGAGGGACGGGGATGGTGGAGGGGGGCGTGGAGGGTAGCGGGGGGCGGGGCGGGGGCTCTCCCGCGCGCCTGGGGCCGGGGACTGCTTGCCCGCCGCCGCCGCCACAGCGGGCCGTTACAAAGTCCTCATGAAATATGGCCTGCTCTGCACCCCGCCCCGCCCCGCTCTTCCTTCCGCCCCCGCCGCCCCACGCCCCCACGCCGTCGTGTCCGCTGCGTCCTCGGGCGTCGGGGAGTGGCGTGTTCATCGGGCGGCGCCGTCCTTTTGTCCCTCCGGGCAGCCGATAGCAGTATTAGCACCGCCGCGGCGCCGCCGGGCTCCGGCCGCCCGCACCCGCCCTCTCGAACCGCCCTGCCTGCGGACGGGATGAAATCGATAAATCTGTGTGAGAAATTGATAATCTGTTGGTGGAGAGGGCGCGGGGCGGAAGGTGTGCGTTGAAGCGCCGTTGAGGCTCACCGTCGGGCGAAAGGTCTAAACAGCCACAAAAGACCAGGGGAGACAACTTTTGCGCGTCGCGGCCGATAGCCACCAGCCTGCCAAGTGGCGTCTTTAGTTCCTCCCGGTTGCGTTCCCAATTTGAGGAGCTTTATCCAGGGAATAGTGAGAAATACATTTATGATTCAATTACAGTTATTAGTTTGACTCTAACGGATTGATGAAGATTCATCAATGTGTCAGCCAGATATACTGAGTGCCTAGTTCTAAAAGACAACTCATAATTCTGTTTTGAGATATTGACTTTTAATTTTGTACTCAAAATTCCAGTTTTCATCACTCGTGTTTGAATTGCGTGTCATAGATACAACATAAGTATATTTTAAAGCGATTTGATTTATAAAATTCAACTCGGATCGGTCATTATTTTACCCAAATGTCAGTTGCTGCTTTCTTGAACTGCCAAAAGAGACAAAATGAGTATTTTATGAGCTGATGACAATATCAATTGAAAGTTAAACTAAATTGCAATGAAAGATATTTAAATTTGACTTTTCGAATAATAGATGCAATATAAAAATTATGTATCAGAAAGTTATGAATTTGTTTTTTAAACTACTATGCAGTCAACATATTTATAGGGTTTGTATTTATTATATTACAGCTGGATACATGTAATTGAAGGATGTTGGTCTACTATGAAATTGAATAATTGAATTACAACACAATCTTACTGTTACTACTAAATAGTTTTAGCATTTTGTTCATTAGTATGATATTATAGTGAATATAGTATGATAGCATAGTGAAATTATGACATATTAAAACTAAATAATTTACAGTGACAAAAAGTGAATGTGAATCTAACAATGCTCAAGAGAATAGGATTTTATACCTGTTATCAGTCCATTCTTATGTTTCTGAATTGCTGATATTCAAAATTGTAAAGTAAACGAATAATTAAGTAAAATAAAATGAATAATATGAAATCAATACTACGCTTGTCAGCTGACCACCATATTGTAGATCGAAAGTAAACAACCCTCTCTCCACCATACGTGTTAAAGAAAAATGATGCTTTTGTTCCATTTACAATAAACCATCCACCCCAAACCTCCTAAGTGTGGTACTACTGGACTGGGAATTCCCCCATCAGTCCTGCACAAAACACACTTACGGCGAAAAAGGAGAAGTGCAGATTATTCATTACACTAGTGCCTAAAACCGTACACAAGATTTTCACCAAAACGAATATTCTCCGGACGATCAGGCTGATCTGGCGAGTTCCCGAATTAAACGTATCAATTTTTTTCAAATTAAAAACAAACAAACAAATGTTTACCAATCCTAATTGATTATGAAAACAACTCCAATTGTTTCTTTAATTTTTTTTGACTCGAATAAAAGAATTTTCTTAATAATATGACATAGATACTATTTTCATTCATTCTCTGGAATTTTGAAATTTGCAAAATTATTTTAACATCTTCCTACAACCACACTATTCAAGATTTTTTATTTCAATCTAGTCCGAAATATTAGATCTTTAAAATTACTTTTTGTACACTTTTAAAAATGTTTTCGCGCAACTTTCACTTAAATCGTCACTATGTGGTAGAACCATTAGGAATTCATTATAGCTTATGAAATATTCATATTCGTAGTGTAAATGATTTTTGCCGTCTGAATCTGTGTGATCATATTAAATCCCGAACACCGGCAATTTTTTTTCTTTATAATTTGAATAAGAATAGATTAGAATACTCTGTATTCAGTGACAGAGATGCATTTTCATTCAAATGTTTGAATCTCCATGAATACCCTTGTTTTTGTATTTGAAATAGTGCGGAAGTGCTAGTGGAATAGAAGTTGAAATGTTAAATTATACAACGTTACTAATAATACGAAAAAAGATGTGATGTTGTAGCATCACCATTTGTCTATTATTTATCATGTTTGGTTCGATTACACTTCTTCTCTTTTCGTTACAGAATATTTGATTATTACTACCGGCTAAGATCCTGAATGTTTTGACTTTTTAAACTCTAGCTTACCGATGGAACTCATGGTTACCATTTCTTTGTTGCTTTTGTTTTTTTGAACATACCTCAAAACTCCACTTCGTTTTTTATTAGGTGAATACACGCAAACTCACGTTAAGCCTATATGACATACATTTTGATGAAAACGCTTTAGAATGATGCTCATTATGGAAACTCATATTGCCGTAATTGAAAAGAACGCAAATGATAATTTAACTGCGCTGCTTCAGTTTATTTATATTCATCGATTAATTACGCGACTTTTAGCATCTGTGACTGATTGGCGTATTAAGTCGCCATCGATTGGCGTATTAAGTCGTAAGCAATCGTTGGTTCATTAATAGCAATATGTGCAAGAAGTATTTGTGTGTGTAACATTAGTCTACATACATGATATAGGCATCAAGATTATTAATGCAATCGAAACGTGGTGATCAAGCTTCAATTAATAATTCCAGTCGATATAAACAGTGTTCATTGTGATGATCGGTGATGCTGTTCATTGAATAGAGTATGAATAATATTTTTACTTTCTATTTTTATTTCATTTTTCAATTCAAAACGAATCGTCCTTTATCACATAACAATCGTTAGTAAATTATTTTTCCATTCAGATCCTTCCTCCTTACAATAAGTTTACATTGCAGACTCGCTCATATCCCGACACCAGAGACTCGTTTTAAAATTGTTTTGTACCATTTCACTTTGATATATAATAACCTATTGAACGATTCACAATATTATACCATTTGCACCTCTTGCAAGTCTACAAAGTAATATTCACCTCTTGCATGTCTAAACAATAATATTCACCTCTTGCATGTCTCCACAATAATATTCACCTCTTGCAAGTCTACACAATAATATTCACTTCATGCAAGTCTACACAATAATATTCACTTCTTGCAAGTCTACACAATAATATTCACGTCTTGCAAGTCTACACAATAATATTCACTTCTTGCAAGTCTACACAATAATATTAACTTCTTGCAAGTCTACACAATAATATTCACTTCTTGTAAGTCTACACAATAATATTTACTTCTTGCAAGTCTACACAATAATATTTACTTCTTGCAAGTCTACACAATAATATTTACTTCTTGCAAGTCTACACAATAATATTTACTTCTTGCAAGTCTACACAATAATATTCACTTCTTGCAAGTCTACACAATAAAATTCACTTCTTGCAAGTCTACACAATAAAGTTATCCTCTTGCAAGTCAACACAATTGAAAAATGAATGTTTTGCAGCAGCGCTACAAATGCGGAGGTATAGATTAATTCAGTTGATTATTTCAAAGAAACAGTGACAGATGGTAATCAGCCACACTAATATAATTGAATATTAACTTGATAATATCTAAATGTTTGTTGAACACGTGTAAAGACCACTCGCAATCCAAGAGGCCTTGGGACTCGGTAAAAATCTAATGCAGGATTTCGTTAGGTCCATTGGCAGAGTATTTAATTTTGCGTGGGGAATCGTATTTTCATTGCTGTGTGATTAGTTAGAGACGTCGCGAAGGCAGCAGCATAATTTGTAAACCAGTAACTAAATTAATTCCCGCCTCCTCAGTGTTACTGTGGAGGGGAAACATGAAAAAGCCCAGGCGAAGTGTTTTATATTTATTGTAGATGCATGTTTCATTGAAGACATTTTGAGTGAATGGCGTGACAGTTTTTGAGACCTCGTCTCCCAGACGGTGATCCATCTCGATTAGATTTTTCGCCCAAGTTCTCTGTATTTGTGAGAAAATGTTAAGAGTTGCTCATTGTTTTGCTGCCGGGCATAAATGTAACTTCACCACCTGTGCACGTTTCCATAAGGAGAATAAAGATAATAATGATTCTGCAAGATAATCATTCTGCATTGCATTACCTTCTGCATTGCAATGCATTCTGCAAGATCTCAGGGGAGTCGGTCGATTCTTTTACTCTCGATAAGGGATAACAGCCCTAATCTGTAGCTCATTTGCAAAGGTTTTTGCGTGATCTTATATGTTTTATCAATTCTATCCAAAATGCTCGTTGGCACCTGTATTCAAAATTCAACTGAATATAGTATGTGAATTAGAGAAGGGATTCCAGAGCTAATGAAGGTGTGAACAGATTGCAGTGTACCCCTAAGTATGTCACTCACAATTTTTAACTGTTAAAAAATAAAACAGGTTGAGCAGTCAGGATAGCCGAGGTCACAAAGGCTGAAAAGCCGTACCTTCCTAATGCCTCAAGGGTCGCGGCTTCGAATCCCGCCCTTCGCATGGGTGTTTGTGTGTCCGTATGTTTGTAATCGTCCATTCATCCACAATCATCATTTCATACCTCATTTCCCCAGGGCTAACACCCTTAGGGGTTAAAAATGGATTCATCATGAAAATGCCCCAAAATTAAAAAGTCACGTGCCCCAAAGAAATATGACTGGATCTCGGGTTGGTACGGTTGTGCGTTCGCATGGTCCTAGGATGACAGATTCGCGATCATCGCGAATAAATCACAAAATGTTTTCCAAAAAGAAGCTCACACAATGCTCAAGAACCACAAAGAGAATACTCTCGTGTAACACTGCAATAAATTAAATGTATAAACAAAATCAGCCTCCACGAATACTGCAATAAATATATGCGTTTATTTCATAGTATGGAAAAAAATAAGTTTTAATAGCTTAGCGTAAGAATGTTAGGTTTCATTGCACAAACATCATCAGCACTTAAGAAATTGAATTTAAAACGGATTTAGGGATGCCGCTAATCCCATGAATACCCCGTTGTTTCGTCTTGTTTGGCTCCTTTTCAAAAAGTTTACAAGTATATATTCTTTAAAGATATTTTTTCAGTTTTTTCTAAGATAGTTCCCACTATATTCCACAGCAATTTCCTGATCATAAATCATCTTCTGAACTCAGTGTGTCAAATTAGTTGAAGTATGGTTAATTTTACGTTTAGAGAATAAAAATTCACTTTCATAAAGCTTTTTCTTCGTGAATTTCTATCCAAAAACACATTTAATTCATGTACAATTGAAGTTCCATATATCACAAATTTTGTTTCCAAATGTTAAACATTTCTATGCAAAGGGTAACAGTTGAGCGGTGAACGGAAGGTATCACTGTTAACGACTCTTTTGAGTCGTGCTGCTGAGTTTGACTTCCTTATTCACAGCTAAGCTGTATAGAACTTATTTGTTGGGATATCAGACGGGTTTCGGAAATTACTAGACATTAGATACCACTACATGTGGTTTCGAATGAGGTACGTTTTACTTTCTCGTCGTACTTCGTAAGATGAGATAGTATAGTAATCGTGTGTCGCAAATCGGTAATTCTTCGACAGACAAGCTCTTATTGCCAGACTCTTGATGACGAAAACCTGGATAAATTATATTCCTATCTATAGTATATTATTTCCTCTCATTTCGTGGGTCCTTGATACTAAAAGGTCGATTGTTGTCAAAAGATCTTCAAAGCATGTCATAAAAAAACAGTATTTTTCGCGTAATTTCTACTAGAAAGAAATGAAATTTTTTTCAAAATTCTCAAAAACGGCTTCAATTTTTTCTTTAATATTTTTTTCAACGGAGAGAGAGAGGACGCTTAAAACATTAGCTCAAGTTTCCTTTTCGTTGAACATAGTTCTATTTCAATTGGTGTGCGCAATGGATAGTCGGAGCGGGCGTCGGAGCGGGCGTCGGAGCGGGCGTCGGAGCGGGCGTCGGAGCGGGCGTCGGAGCGGGCGTCGGAGCGGGCGTCGGAGCGGGCGTCGGAGCGGGCGTCGGAGCGGGCGTCGGAGCGGGCGTCGGAGCGGGCGTCGGAGCGGGCGTCGGCTATGGCGGATCGCCGTGGCGCGCTGGTTGAATAGGGCGATTCAGGGCGATGGCACGGGGCCGCCCAGGGGGTTGGCAACTGGCGTGGAGCGACGTGTGTGTTTGTGCGGCCGCGCTGCACTGGAATAGCCGGTGCAGCGTTGGAGGCTGGTGCTGGAGGGCAACAAGAAGCGGCGGGTGGGCGGTCGGTTTGCTGCGAGGGACGGAGGGGAGGGGCCGCTGGACGGCTGGGAATATCGGGTGGGGGCACCGGCCAGCGACGCAGGCCGGCGGCGTGGGTGGGAGTGGGAGGGGCGCGCCGTGCCGTCCCTAGCGAGCGGCGTCCCGAGGCGCCAGTGTTCTCGGAGGCGGTCGCGGCTGTCCCGATGGGGCGGGGACGGAGCGGGGGTGGGGTAGACGGGGGTAGGGTGGGGGTCTCCGAACGCCCTCCTTTCTTGCGCGCCGCTGAATAAATATGGCGCTCAGGAGCCCCCTGGGGCGGAGCGTGGCGCAGGGGGCGGGAAGAGGAGAGGAGGTAAAGGGCGGGGTGGGACAGCGGGTGAAGGGGCGGGGGAGGGTCTTCCGCGGAGCATTCCTGAGCAGCGGCTTTTGCGACGAATAAATCGATTGCGCTTCATTAGGCGACAAAGGGCGCGGCATTTAGCGAGCAAGGAGGCGAATTGTTCCTCCGCCGACGGCCTATTTACCGCGGTATCAGGAGCATTGTTCGATGGGAAATGCGGCTAGAAAAGGCGGCTTGAAGCGGCAGGGGACGTGGCGGGGGTTGAAGCGTCGGTGGGGGAGGGGGCGAAGCAGGGAAGAGGCAGGCGGTTGAGGGCCGCCTGCAACGGCTGACGGTGGCGTCTTAACTAAGACGGCGAAGACCAGCTCGCGAATAATTACGCAAGGAAGGAAGGAAGGGGGAAAGATCGAAAAACTGTGAGGCGGTCAAGTAATCGATCAAGGGGCATAGTGTTGCTGTGCTTCCTGCGGAATGAGGACACGCCGAATTCACTGTCATTGTGTAGGACATCTAATTATGCACTCACAGATTCTTGTTAAATTGTTCATGTAGAAAATGTATTTTGGATAAGTAACCGCGAATAATGAGGTTCATTACGCTAAATACAATTAGAATTTCAATCACGCGGCGTCACCCAAACAGCCAAGATCATTCACATGACTCCGGCCGCGGAAGCGTACGACTTCAATTGGAATTTCAATTTTGATTCGGTGCTTATTTTTCAAATAAATAACTTTCACTTTTAGTGAAAGTATGTCATCTAAAACGGGAGAATTCAAGTCAAAAGTTCTAGGGCTACAACACAATTTCTCGCAATATTTCTAAATATGTACTTTTCGAAAATTGAGTGTGTTCAATCAAAAGGAGACCTGCACCTTTATTTTAAGCGTTTCATGTTTATTCGTAGGAAAAAATAATTTTAAAAATTTGGAGCTCTTTTTGAGAAAATATTTTTTTAATTGCATTAATTTCAAGCATAAATTGCCCAAAACTTCCAGTGTTAAAAAATCGTACATGACCTTTTACAAACTACTGATTTTTTTAGAACAGATTTTATTAATGAAAACATCACCATCTTCAATTTTGTAATTTTTAAATGTTAAAATTTCACTAGGTAATAACTATTCAAATGACTATTCTAGCGGCCGGCTGCTCTGGTCGATAATTTTTCTTGGTTTCTCCGATAAACATCAGGCAAATGCCTCAACAATACCTTAACAAAAGAACCTCGCGCGATCTTTCCTTCCCCTTCCTAGCCCTTTTGCACATTCTTTACACACACACGTACACTGTACATGCATACACTACCACACATGCCGGGAAATCAGTCGGAAGCTTAGAGCTTGTCCTGGCTGGAGCGGTTCCGCAGGGAGATACCTGATTAGGGAAACCCTCGTAAGTAGACGGATAGTCGTGGCCGGATTTCGCCATCCAGCAGGGAAAGACCACCGCCACATCCCGTGATAGAAACATGTACTACACTAACAGAACTAATCACCTTAGCTGTTGACGCTCTAGGAATCAATTAAATGATTATTCAGATTTTCCTTGCAGCAATAATAATAATAATAATAATAATAATAATAATAATAATAATAATACATAATATAAAAATCATGCTTTGAGTAAGTTGCTGCACTATTACGTAATATAAAAATCATATTTCACATCATTAATATTACATACTGCAAAAACATAAATTGATTATTTGCAATATAATTTCTCTAATTAAAACCATATATCAAAAGTAATAAAATTAACTTTTTCTGTAACCGGATTTAATAGCGTGAGAAGAGTAGCGGATGAAAAAATATTTTGGGAAAGACGTCTTGAAAGAAGGTGCTAAGGGTTGTAGGTAATAAAGGAAACATCGTTATTGAAATGTATGAAAAAATAGGAAGAGTTGAATACCATCAATAACAATTTATTGAGCTTTCAGGTTTACAAAAATGCCACAGTCCAAATCGTACAGTAACAAGGCCGGGGTAGACCACTTCCTGGAAGACTATATACGAAGTCCGTAGCCCTTCCCCTTTTTACGAGAAGTGAAAGTTCGGTGCGTAGTTACTAACAATTCCAACATAATAAACAGAGGGGCGTACGGTGACCAATTCGTGTGTGTAAGCTCTGTAAATAGAAAGAGTGCGATTTGGAGTCTCTGTTTTGGGAGACAAAACGAAAATATATTGACTTCCATAAAATTGTATTTAATTCATTTTAACAAATAAATCGCCTTTATATTATTATTATTATTATTATTATTATTATTATTATTATTATTATTATTATTATTATTATTATTATTATAGAAGAACGTTAGTAATTTCTAATAGATACACGCACACAATTTTCTCAAAATTAACAGTCAGTGAGTCCCTGGGTTTTGAACACTCCTAACCTCCAAAAGAAGTTATCTTTCGGGACGTGATGAGCGTTGTATTCCGTATGTGAGTATTATTTGTGCTGAATTGGCAACGCTCGCACGTCGAAACAGACTCCGGGAAGCTGCCTTCTCAACGGCATTGGGTTCCCTCTCACGGCGTAGCGTCTGATGGAGAGCTAAGAACTGTTGGGAGATTGAATCTCGTACAATGATTAGTAGCAATAAATATTTCATTTAAAACAATAGCAAGAACCTGGACCATGGAAATGTTATCTTTAATAAACTGAAGAAAATACCAATCTCAGAAACCAAACTATTTTAAATTCTGTTAGTTTCTTTTAAATGTTTTGGCAAATTCTAGGGGTTGTTGCGAGGTGGTATCATACATACACAACGAATTTAGAAGTTTGATTGTCGTATTCTTTGCTAACGAACTTCATTTCCACGATGCCTTCTGGAAGGCAATTCCTGCATTTAAAAAAACATGTTGTGACAATTAGGTGTTTTAATATGTATCTATTTGTTATGTCATTATGTCGCATTACTTGTGATAGATAAAGATTAGTTTCGATGCGGATACATCCAAAAATGGCCAGCTGAACAAGTGAACGCAAATGACTTTGTGCTCGAATTTTGCTTTGAGATTGTAATTGAGAAATGGTACAAATTGTTATAGCCTTCTTCACTCCTCACATTACGATCGTGGGAAAACAAACATGGCCCATCAAAACAATTTATTACATTTTC
Source organism: Teleogryllus occipitalis (assembly GCA_011170035.1). Lineage (NCBI taxonomy): Eukaryota > Metazoa > Arthropoda > Insecta > Orthoptera > Gryllidae > Teleogryllus > Teleogryllus occipitalis. Next base: position 17,638 of record BLKR01011276.1, read on the forward strand.
TGTTTTCTATTAAATAACTGGCGTTTTCATGTATTTTAGTGTTTATGTAGCGGAAATACTCCCTTCCCTTTTCTTTGTGCAAACATCTGAAGTCAGGAAGTTCCGGAACAGGCCTCCTTACATTAATAATTCCTTTTCTCCTTTAAAGTACAACTATTTTTTTTAAATATCCTCAATGACACGTGTATTTTTGGCCATAGCACAGTATCTTACCACTATGTCGCAAAAACAGCAGCACACAAAAAGAACACGCATACAGAAATAATATGCACTGTATGAATAACACGCGCAAATCAAAGATATCTACCTGTAAAATACCAAAATACCATGGTATCATGTAACAAAAGTCCTCGCAGGCGGCGCATATCAGTGTGTTGTACTCGTAGCGAACACATCTGCCAGATCAGTTCAGGGCCAGCCTGAGCGGTGGGTCTGGATTGCTGCGCTTACCAGTGTAATCCATACAACCAAATGGTGCTTCCGAAAAGTCAAGAGCGCATACGCAAACTACTTAATGGCTTTAGATGGAGAACATCGACGTGCTCACTCCGGGTCAGGTTGTGGTGTCTACTCTCTCCTCCATCAGCCGCTTTCTGTCTTTGACAGCAACAACGTTGCATGCTCAATGCAGGGCCGCGCGTTTACGCGAGCTAGGGTACCCTTACTTGGCTGAAGTCTAAAATCCAACTTGAGTTCTCTTCAACTGTGAGAGTGAAAATTTCACATTACAATAATGTACAAATGTATACTGGATAATTTCTCCGATCAACACCAGGCGAATGCCGGAGCAGTACCCTAACAAACGGGCCACGGACCGCCCGCGATCTTTCCTTCCACTTCCTTGTCCTATCCTCTCCCCTTACACACACACTTACAATAACATGCACTACACTACCACATATTCCGGGAGACCGGTCGGGAGCTTAGAGCTTGTCCCGGCTGGGGCGGTGTCCCGCTGGTGGGAGAGTTCTGGTTAGGGGGAAACCCCACTAGCCGACGGTAGGTCGGTGCCGGATCTCACCATCCAGCGGGGGAAGATCATCGCCATCTCCCGAGAGAAGAACATGCATTACACTAACGAGACTAATGACCAAAGCAGTTGACGCGCCCGGAAACACGAAAAAATCAATCAATCAATATACTGGATAATGTATAATGCACAATCTAATAATGTACGTTTGTATTACATTTTTCCAGCGCAGCATACCTAGCTTACCCGGAATGCACGACACTTCTTGTGTAGTCGGCGTGACGGAATCGACAACTTCAACACACTCAAGCACAGTCGATATCTAAGCGTGCCTTTGCGGGCATCAGGTCGCTCGCTATATTCGCGTCGCCGCTGCTGGCCCACAGTCACTCCGACGACTTGCTGTTTGGTGAAGCGAATATTGCTGCGCTGAATTGGAGGCCACAATATAGAGCGCGGGCCGTCTTGCGCGCGAGCGCCATCTTGAAAGCCAGCTGCGCACCAGCAGTTTGCAAAAATTGTGCACGATCTACAAACAGGGTGTGTACACTTTTCATTGCTTCTTTTATCCACAAACTAAATTGAGTTTTGTGTGTTCCGAAGTTCTAGTTGGTGACATAAAATGGTTTTCTGCTAATGTCTGCTAATACACATGTAAGACAACAAATAATATAAAAAATATTTTTGATTGTCGAAAAACGCGCGTATAAATAACACACAAAATGTTCAAAATATGATCTTCATGGTGAATATTCAAAACGCTTACGAAGGCTGAGGTAAACATGATTTTTTTTATCAGAAAACGTATTATGTGGCTCGAACACATTCCGTGTTTTCTTAAGGCTTTTTGTGCTTGATTTCAAGTTACTATTTAATTAATTGTATAAAATGTCGCTACTGTAATGACCCGTGACTCGGCGTCATACACAGTATTTTTTAGATAAGGAACATACGTTGGTGCGCCAATTTCATGTAATGCGCTGTTCGCTTAGCCACGTTAGGCGGCTAATTTTATGTAATGACAGAGTCATACATGAATATTTATAAAATGAGGCAAGTACTTAGGGGGTGGCTTAGGCGCATTGTATTATTGCCCTTGCCCCCAATAATGCCAGATCCAGAGATCTCAGGAAGACTGGTCGGCCCTGGGTTGGGATATGATGCAAATTTCAGGTTATTAATAACACACGCATGATGACAATCGCACCAAAGTCATAATGCAGTTTATTAACAAAAAAGAATAAAGAATCTTACGATATAGATATAGCTTTTTGTAATTCTAGATGTACTTATTATCGACTAATTATGATCATTTTAAACTGCATTATCAATTGGCAGCGGCTTACACAACTGAGTCGGCACAATACCTTACCGTTGACATGTTCCTTTCCGTAATTGCACGAGACGTAGCTTACGGAGCAGTCCGTAGTGCATGTCGATGGCAGGTAGAAGGCAGCCTCTCGGTATGGTTCCCGCAGCAATTGATGAAGGGCGAGCTCATCCTTAAGAAACGCAGTCTTCTAAGCCCATGTCAGCCAGCGGAAACCACGCACGACGGTGAATAGGATGTCGATGGAAAATCTGAATAACGTGATTTGGACTTACACGTATCTCGAATGTTTTTATTCGCTTCCCGCCACTTGACACTGGAGCGTATGCACTAGTGGCGCTAAATGGGAGACGAGCTAGCTTGTGATGGCAATAGCTCGGTGGATTTCAGTCTATATCTGCTTGGACCTATGTCTCTCAGAATTTTTCTGTCCTTCCTCTATACCTCCTAGAATCCCGCCAATTTAAAGTCTGCATCTGCTTTCTTATGTGAATCTCACAATATTTCTCCCTGCTCCTATTTCGTGGCTCTCTGACCACCATGTATTCGCAGGTCAGGCTCGAATTCACTATTTTAATTTTGTTCGACCATATTCTACGAAACACGTGAAATTATTTTAAACAGATGTTTTCTCCTTCCTTCCTAAACTCGTTAAAAGAACATCTTATTAGATTTTGATTAAGATTTTGTTTATTTCTACTTCGAAAAATAAGCGGTTAGTCGGGGTTGCACAATTATGCAACACAAATCGCTTTGAGATTGATGCTGACTACTGTTAACTATTGTTGGAAGAGGGGGTTCTTTTGCCGATCTTTGTTTAACGAGGGTGACGGCTTGAGACTGAGGAGTGGCGGGGTTGTGAGGGTTGTGCTCCTAGGCGTTTCTTAGGCGACACGAGCGCTTCCACGCGGTGCACAATTAGAGCCCCTTCACACGGCAGCTCTCAGCAGCGCTTCCGAGTAGCGCGACTGCTAGCAAAGCATTGGTTTAAATGGAGGTATTCGCACGAATGGCGGAGTTGCGCTGCTGTGATGTTCGGCGACGAACTCCCGCTACCAGCAGCAGAAGTGCGCCACCGCTAATAGAACACATATCTAAATGGCAGCGTTCACAGGAGACGCACCACAGAACGGTCGCTGAACAGGTCTTTTCCTGTGTTTACCTTGTTAGTGGCCACGGGTCTTTGTCGGCCGCCTGACCCCATAGCAGTGTCACTCGAGAAACCTTTGCTTCCCGCGGAGTTGCGCTGCTGTGGCGTTCGGTGACGAACTCCCGCTACCAGCAGCAGAAGTGCGCCACCGCTAATAGAACACATATCTAAATGGCAGCGTTCACAGGAGACGCACCACAGAACGGTCGCTGAACAGGTCTTTTCCTGTGTTTACCTTGTTAGTGGCCACGGGTCTTTGTAAGCCGCCTGACCCCATAGCAGTGTCACTCGAGAAACCTTTGCTTCCCGCGTTCGGTGGCGGCCGGCGGCGACATGCGGTAGGTGGGTGCGAAAGGGCTCTGTTACTTCTCGGTGGCGCCACCGAATGGCTCCGTATAAAGTCACCGTTAGTGTTACATTGCACTACTGACCTTACGAAAGCGGTTCTGGTAAGAGATTCCACCTTCGGGTCCTAATTTATTTTTTCAATTTTTGCACTTCAGGTTCGTATTCAGTAGTCCCAAACACCGTTAGATTAAATGTTTTATATGCGATTGCCATTTTATTTGACTTTTGGTCCGCTTTTCGATCTTGTTCCTCGATCTGGGACGGTTTGAATGGCGCTGGATCGTTTTATACCTGATTCATGACGAAAAATTACATGCATTGAAAACAATAATAAATAATAATAACAATAAATTTGTATTCTGAAATGGTTATGACCTCTCTTAAAGGAAGTGTAAGAGTCCTACTCACTCAACATCGAATGAAATGTACTAGAAATAATAATGTGGTGCTAACAAGCTTTTGGAACCTATTCGACTTCACAACTTCAAAGAATAGATATCATAAAATTGCCCACGTAAGGTAGTTTCAAACGAGGAACTTCAATCAAGGCTCACTGGAACACCATGTTCCGTTTTCCTTGTGAGTATGATTCTTATTACCAAATTAATGGTATATCTGTGGGCATTTTCGTAGGTCTGCGAAAATAATAAAAGGGAAAAGTAACTTTAGTTTTGGAAGAACTTTGATTGAAATATACTTATAATTGTTCTGCACAGGGCAGAAAACGTCGAGTGAGCCCTGTATAAAAAAGTGATCAACGGGATCGTGTTGTTTGTTTATTCGCGTTTATTCCGAGATTTCCCCTTTATTGTTTGTTTTCTCAAAGTACTTCCCTTCCTGGAGATATCTCGTCTCCGCAGTAGACAACGAGCACGGGCGTCTTCTCCGAGTAATCCAAGTCAGAAAGCCAATTCAACGTCTCTTGAAGTCTTTTATTGCTCCGGCAGCATCAGCGTTCTCGCATAATACCCGAGGTGAAGTGCATGTAAGTTCATTCGCTGATTCAGAGAACATCTCGCCGAAGAGATTTCGATTGCTGAATTCAGGGGGAAGAGGAAGCAGAGAAGATTAATTTTTTGCGTTTCTCCACTTCCCATTTTCCTGACTGCGGTGCTCGGGGTTAAGGAAGAGATAAGAGGGAATGATAGACGTTCTCATTTGCAAGCCACGAGAATCGATAGGTAATTAGAGTGACAAATTGTAGGCGACGTGGTCAATAGGTCGAAAGTTTTCCGAAGTCTATTTGTCATATAATTACACGCTTAAATTCGTGAGTGTTTTCCTCAGTGATTGCGTTACTTATAATAATATAGAGCAGCGTCTTCAATATGTTTCAGTGCATAACTCAAATATTTGAGGTAATTCATTCCATACGCCAGTAAACAAAGTTGTTTCTCTTCATTTGACCGTTGAAGAATAAAAAGAATGAGAGGTATATGTCTTGAAAATTTGAAATGTACTTTTGAACTTTATAATAAAAAATAAATTAATTCAGTTAAAATTGAAATTTTAGACGGGTTAATACATTCGCCCTTGAACGAAGAGAAAATTAAAAGTGAGATAGTACACTCGGTGATATGAAGATCGTGAATTGTAGGAATTATGATTCAGTGTTGTTGACTTTCTTATGCGAATAAATGAAAGAGGTCATCTTCATCAACATGTTATTTTTATTCAGATAACCGGCTTTCGACGGATTTGCCGTCATCATCAGTCTACAATAGACAGAAAAAAATAAATAAATTACAAACAAAATACAAAATAAGATATCAAATTAAATTACAATTAATAGACACATTTAAATTTTAATAACAAATAGCAGATAAAATTGCGAAAACTGAAATGCAACGGGAGGATTAATGTAGATAATATCAGTTCAAATTGAAAATTAGTAAATACCAATCAAGAAAGACATATTATGTGATTGCAAAAGATACGGAACAATTTTAATTTTTAATTTGTTAATTTTTAATTTGAATTTCTATTATCTATATAAATCCTCCCGTTGCATTTCAATTTTCGCAATTTTATCTGCTATTTGTAATTAAAATTTAAATGTATCTATTAATTGTAATTTAGTTTGCTATCCTATAATGTATAACAAGAAATTAATATTGTATAACAAGAAATAAATTGTTATAAAAATAATTACTCTGTTTATGCCATTACAATAACATAAGATTGAATATGAAAACGTGATTGGTGAAAAAATATCAAATTTACTACTGCGTTTGTGGCAACAATTTTCAACCGTAATATACAAATAAATATAAATAAAAATATGAAATAACAACAAACTTTCTTAAGTTATTTTTGTAAATACCACCTATTGGTATTTCATGTGTAAAGCGTAAAAGCGTTCAGGGTGATTTTGACTACCTACTGCTCTCTGGTGGCGAGGTGATCAACTGCATGGAGGGGTTATTTCGTTTTGCTACCATGCCACGGACTCCGCTAGTCTCATCACTGTAGTACACTTTTCAACTTCACCTTGCCACGACGGCTGGCACTTTGTCACGGAGAGCGAACGGGGAAGAAAGGACGTGAAATGACCTCGGAACAGAAGAGCTAACTAGCAACAAAATGGGTGCAAAACGGCTAACTTTGAAGAGTTTACTTTACATTGTAATGCACAGAGGGCTTATTAATAAAAGTTGAAAAATTGTATTTTGGCTTGGCTAGTGAATCCGGTCTCAGAAAATACAGTGCGTCGGCGTGGACAGTTCGATTAGATGTTTCGGCTGATCACGAGAAATAAACTTCTAATCACATCCCGAGAGATAAAATTTTTTTCGTGTGGACATGTGGACCTGCTACTGATGTGTCACTGAGGGCACTCAAGAGTTTTCTGTGTTGTGTGGAGAATGGTGCTCGCGTCTCAAAATGTAATAATAATAATAGTAATAGTAGTGGTAATAATAATTGTAGTAATAGAAATAATAATAGTAATAATAGAAATAATAATAATAGTAATAATAATTTGAATTTTGAATTTTCTTTTATTTCCCTCATAAAACAATGCATTGCAGTGTACAGTATAAACAAACAAAACCATTACCTTGAAATATAATAAAATAGTGTAGACATTTACACTGAAGTACAAAAAATTTAAACTGAAGTTCAAGAACAAGTCGGTTTAAATGACTTTTTAATGACTTTTTATGAAGTACACACCTTACAGTCTCTAAGTGCTTATTGCACTCGTCAGAGAGGGATGAGTTACATTTTACATTTGGTGTGATACCATTGTTGGCCACGGTCCACTCCTTTATCTATTGAGTAAAATGTAGCAACTGAAATATGTCGAACAATTCATAAACTATTGTCATAATATTATCAAAGTATAAACAATTTTTATAATAATAACAAAAAACATAATCAACTATAGCAAAATCTACATAATCAAAACAACAAATGCAAACATATTTTTTAATTAATAATAATGATAATAATAATAAAGAAATTAAAATTATCAAATTATTGTCTAAAATAACAAATACATTATAAAAAAACAAAACAGCAGTAGGCAACAGGGAAAAATTTATACTTAATTAACAATTTAAAATCTTGTAGTGACAAAATTAACAGGCAAAAAAGAAAAAAAATATAATAAATATTTTATTATTAGATAATTATAACAGGCGATGTGTGTATGGCAATTTGCAAAAACAAAAAGAAATTAACATCATTAAAATTATCAAAACAACATATCAATACTAGAAAAAGTAAGTTTTAAACTAATAATGAAACAAAGAGAAATAAAGAAGTGAAATAAAGTTTTGACATAGTACTTCACAATAATTAGTACCTAAGAAATAAATATGAGGCAGTTGTGTGAAATTAATTTATGTATAGAACCACAGAATTAACATTATCAAAACTACAATACAACTATAGCAAACATTTTATCTTTATCATTCAGGAACAAAAACAATATATTAGTCTAACACACAAAAATTTATAACAATAATCTAGCTTTAAATCTTACTGGGAATTACACTACGAGGTGCACCCAGAAAGTTAATTTCAAGAAAATGAAAACACATTTTACAGGAAAAATATTATAGCAGAGAAAGTTCGTGATGTACCATTTTTTCTCATCACCTTCTAAGTTAGATATTTTTCATGCCGTGGGATGGTATCCTTTTGTCGAAGAAATCTGTTGCTTGGAATAGATAATAGTATTTGCCAGCCACCTGCAACTTTGCGTCATTGTGATTCGCATAAGGCTGACCACACAAGAGTTTCTTGAGGCGTGAAAAAAGATGGAAACCGGTTGGGGGAGAGGAGAGAGTTCAGAAAGTCGAGTGGATGGTAAACACCTCCCAGCCGAACTGTCACAAAACTGTTATAAGCAGTGACGACTGTATTTTCATGTGGCCTGTACTGGATACAAATCAGGGTGCAGAAATGCATTATTAAAAATAAAACAAATTGAAATTTTGTCACTTTTACAGAACAGTGAATTCAGAAACAAGTATGATAATCCTGCATTGTGTTACACGCAGAGAATTCAGTACTACATTGCTTGGTTGGTTGTGATTCCAGGCGTGTCAACAGCTTAGGTCATTAGTCCCGTAAGGATAATGCATGTTTTCCTCGGGAGATGACGGTGATCTTCGCCCGCTGGATGGCGAGATCCGGTGCCGACCTACCGTCGGCTAGCGGGGATCCCCCTAACTAGGACTCTCCCATCAGCAGGGCACCACCCCAACCGGAACAAGCTCTAAGCTCCCAACCGGTCTCCCGGAATATACGGTAGTGTAGAGCATGTTAGTGTAAGTGTGTGTGTGTGTAAGGGGAGAGGATAGGGCAGGACAAGGAAGAGGAAGGTAAGATCGCGGACGATCCGTGGCCAGTTTGTTAGGGTACTGCTCGGAAAACTACCGATCAGAGCAGCCGGCTGCTAGAATTCTTCTCCAGACAGCGACTGAATTCGACCTAGCTGAGAAGGTAGTATCGAAAATCCTGCTGCCGTGAGGACTCGAACCTGGGACCTCCCGGTCAGAGCCGCTGCAGTAACATCAGTTGATGCACTGAGCTACCGCTCCCGGTACATTAAAAGAATTTTAAGAAAACTACAAAAATATGAAGAACTTCCGCTGCTGGTGCTTTTGGTGTACGTGTGTCCCCACGCCAAGCGTTCGGGACGTGCGTTCTGAGGGAGAAAGAGACGCGAGGGGGCGGGGAGGGGAGGGCCCGCGCGCGCCCTTCCACGCCATTAGGCCTCGAGGACTCCAAATTAGAAGACGGGAAGGACGGAACTTGTGTCCGTATCTTCGAATCGATCTTGAGAGCCGCGCGCGGAACCTAGGCCACGGGACCTCCCAGCAAGGGCTTCTGAGAGCCGCGTTCCCTTCCTGCTTCCACGAACGTTGTTCGCATGTGCGTTGCCATTAGTAAGCATAATGTTCCTAGAAAAAAAACATGATTGTGATTGATTTTTCCTGTTTCCGAGCGCATCAACTAGTTTGGTCTTTAGTCCCGTAAGTTTAGTGCTTGTTTTTTCTGGAGATGGCGGTGATCTTTCCCCGCTGGATGGCGAGATCCGGCTCCGACCTACCGTCGGCTAGTAGGGTTTCCCCCTAACCAGGACTCTCCCACCAGCGGGGCACCGCCCCAGCCGGGACAAGCTGTAAGCTCCAGACTGGTCTTCTGGAATATGTGGTAGTGTAGTGCATGTTAGTGTAAGTGTGTGTGTAAGGGGAGAGGATAGGACAAGGAAGAGGAAGGAAAGATCGCGCGCGGTCAGTGGCTCATTTGTTAGGGTACTGCTCCGGCATTCGTCTAGTGTTGATCGGAGAAAGCACGGAAAACTACCGATCAGCCGACCGCTAGATTTCAGATCAGCCGACCGCCAGAGCAGCCGACCGCTAGATTTCTTCTCCAGACAGCGACTGAATTCGACCTATCTGAAAAGCGAGTTTTGAAAATCCTGCCGCCGTCAGGACTGGAACCAAGGACCTCCCGGTCAGAGGCGCTGCAGTTACAGTGCATTGACCGAACACCCGGTGCCCGGTACATGATTGTGAACTACACGGCTATTGGCGAATGGATATTAAGTATAGAGTTAGAATCAGGAAAGGAAGATCTTGTGAGGTCCTTTGCCCATTTGTCTGGAAGCGACTAGGAAAACAATTAAAACCGCTGATCAGAGCAGTCGGCAAGCGACATTAGTCAGGCACAGCAAATTCGCCGATATTGCATCAGGCAACTCTTGTGCGCCTGGCGGAGATAGAACCCGCTACCTCCCGATCACTGGTGCTTCGAACGGCAGAGGGGGGGGGGCTTGTCATGCTCCGCAGCCGACGTTGGATGTCATTTCTTTTACTTAACCAGCAATAATCTATGTCGGAATTATGCCTTGGGGATTTCATCACTCGATGTCTAAGCATAAATTAAAATTCCCAAAGTGTTCTGTCCTTAATGATTTGCAACTGCGAAGTGCATAAGTTAACTAGAGAACATGACATCATCCTAAATTACAGTAATATATAGTGTGATGCATTGAATATAAATTTACAATAATTATCCCCAATAAGGAACGAACTACTAATATAAGTGAACAAAATAAACTCGTGAGAATGTAATTATTACGAGAACCGTTTTAATAGGCCAAAAAAACTATAGTAGTATACGTCTTCAAAAGGTTCCTTTGTAAGTAATCTGTGGAACAGGATCTAATTCGCGAAGAACGCTGTTTTGCCAATGGTGCCTCAATTAAAATATGTCATGGCCTTTTGTCCATGTTTACATGGACATGGTTTCATTGTCAAATACTTTAGCTTTGCAAGAAAGAATAGATATTTATTCCTTGGGATTAGATAACAAATTGCACAGAAAAATGAACGTTCACAAACGAAAAGATCCAGCGTTGAGCCACGCAGCCGCGGGAGAAAATTATTCCGCATAAATTTGCCATTGTGAAGCATAAATCGATCTCGTTTCACACTGAATCAGTGATTCACTTATTCTGCGCTTCATGCGTCCCATTTGCAACACGTCACCAGCTAATTGAACGGGAATCTCATTGCTTTTCATTCCATTTTTGCCAATGCTGCTCATCACCGGACTGATAGAAACTGCTTTATCGGAGGTTACACTCAATGTAACGAAACAATACATGAATGTGACAGTGTCTAAATCTCTTCCAACGACTGGGTTACCGTATGTGATTGCGTGTCCCCAACTCAAGTACCTTAAACACATCCCGTGTATGACTAGTTCTGGTGGGGTTGGATATTCGACAAGAGCTCAATTTGTGCTCCGAGTGGTCCAATTTATTTGGGCGAATGCAAAAAAATGCATACGTACCTGCTTTGATTGTTCTTATTAGCTTTTTATTCCCAAATAATTGAAAACTGGAATGTAACATTTTCCTTTAGATTGGTAATTTTAGGAAACTTTTCTGTTATTTTATTCTTCAAATCATGTACATCAACGTTAAAATATCTATGTAATTACATATATACTAATACATAAAACACATTTACTCCTAAATTACTAACAAATACCTTTTGAGAAGGCATACCAAACTTTTTAAACTTCTGTTCTTTATACATTAATATATGTACCACATTGTACACGTTCAGTGGTATTCCTTGAGCCAAAGAACATCAATGTAAAGTCCATATATGTTTTGTTAAAATATTATACGTTTTTGAGGTATGGCAAATGCATACATATTTTGAACATTTTCTGTACTTGAGACTCTTTCTGCGTGAAGAGAGATGACCACGTCCTTTTCTCATCCTTCAAGATTACCATGTTCTTTGGAATCCACCACTTTTCTCCGCATTGGCCGATAAATAAAACTCAACATACGACTCTCAAATTGTATGTATACGAAATTAATATTTTTCGTTTACTGAAAAAATTGTTTTCAGTAATTAAATTTTAAAATCAATATTTCCTATTTCGGAGTTTTTTTCTAGGTCTCTTTTTTCAAAATATCCCTGCAGAATCCTCATTCATATGCCCTAACACGAGTAAACAATATTTTTATCTTTTGAAGCCGACTAAGATTTTTTTGTTTAAAATTGCTAGCAGCAATTTTGCGATTTTTACTGAATTTTAAATGATTATAACTTCAATACCATTTTTCCTACTGCCCCCATAAGTGGCACATTTATTTAAAAGTGCTTGAATAAGTTCTTGCTGTTTTTTTGTGAAAATTAATGCTTTATTTACAGTATACGGTAAACATGAGAGTAAAACTAAAGCCCATCACTAGCCACAACTTTTGTCTATCTTTCGGGCAGCAAATGAATTCCAAATTGGAAAATCGATACGTCTTTTGCGGCTATCCAAGAATCAACCCATTTTTTAGTATCTTCATAAGAATGGAAGCGCTGCTCTGCCAGACCATGTGCCATCGAACAAAATAAGTGTAGCGTCGCCTGATCCGGCGCCGGTGCGTCGGGCCGCTTCGTGGAAACCCGCGTTAAGCCGGATGTGGATGGGGGTGGAGAGCGGCGGCGCCACGCCGCGCCGGTTGGAAAAGCCCTTAGGAATCCCGGCTGGAATTTCCTTGAAAAAGGACGCGCGCGGAGGCGAGTTTAAGAGATGTCGGTTGCAGCTCTGGAAAGGCTGGCCAGCGAGCCGTATGACGCCCGCTGCTTGTAGGGTGGGGGCGAGTCGGCGGACATTTAAGGCCGCGCCGACAGGCGCCTCGCGGGATACGCTGGGTGTCGAAAGACGAGAGGTATCTCCAGTGCAATCCTTGCACGTGATCTTCGGGTCGAAGATCGGTTTGGCGACAAGCCATGTAACTGGTGTAGTTACGGGACTCTATGTCCGACAGCTTCGCACCTCGCGTTGCTTTTTGCTGCTTCCGAAGCAGTGGTTCTGGGCGAGGCCTAGGGGACGGTCGCGGGGTTTCGCGGCTAAGAGAACTGAAAGGTTGCCAAGGGGTTAGATTTTTGTATTATAATTTTTGTACATTAATTGTAAATATTCTGTGAATATATTATATATATCAATCAGAACAGTCGTCTGTGGTTTTCATCCTAGTACGTCACATAAGTGATAATCTAAATGGGCGATGTCTGTTGAATACAGTAGGTGCGACACGACTTCCCATTTAAGTGTTTTCTAGTCGACTTACACCGGTTTTGCAACATTAGCCGAGCGATGTCGTGTAACAAAAATCACCTGGTCGTGACTCTGCTCGTATAGCTCGTATAGCTGCGCTCAAACGCTTCAGTTGCAGTCGATAGCGATCTCCCGTGATAGTTTTGGCTTGAGAAGCTTATAATAAATTACACACAGCTGATCCACGAAATGCGAAGAAGCATCGAACATGGATATTTGGCTTTGGGAAAGATGCCGATTAGTGGTCTGGCCCACCCCACGATCTTTTACACGTAGGGTAATCGTACTGTATCCACTTTTCATCGCCAGCCACGACACGATGGAAAATACCTTTCTTCTCTGCCGTTGAAGCAGCAGTTCGCACGTGACATAACGCCGTTCTACGTCTCTCGGCTTCAAGCCATACGGCACCCAATGTCCTTGCTTCTGGGTCATTCCTAATGCTTTCAAACGAGTTTGCTCTGTCAGGTAGCGTCGGACATAGCTACATTAAGTAATTCCTCCAATTGTTTGTTTTTAAACTTTTTGGGTGCGCCAGAGTCTTCTTTATTTTAAAGATCAAAATCATTATTTTTGAAGTAGCGCAATCAATCTCTGCGACATGCCATGTCATTTTCGACAGAGCTTGTTCACCATATGTTTCAACAAGAATTCTGCGTGTTCCAGCTGCCATAAAATTCCCGCAAATTCTCCTTTCTCGGCACAAAACTCGACATGTGTAGCACTTAGAAACAAAACGTGCTTTACACTGTGTCGAACAAAGACACACACGCTGACGTTCAAGCTTACCGAGAGTACTTGTATATACGTTCGCATCCTAAAGTACCTGCAGGTAGTACTGATAAAGGAAACAGAACTTATTCAAGCATCTTTTATGGGTACTTCAGGCAGGTACATCAGGCCCGCGAGGATTTTAAAAGAAGGAAAACTGTAAGGGTTAGGATCCTGATTTATGAATGAATGAATGAATGAATGAATGAATGAATGAATGAATGAATTTATTTTAGCATTCTCGGCTATTATTTATACAAAATACATATTTACATACATTGTTTATATAACAATGGAACAAACTATAGGTATACTCTATTAACTATTTACAAAATTAATTTTCTACTTTGTTATATTTTATAATTTTACTTTTAAATTTTTTAATTTCTTCACAATTTTTTTATTTCAAATGGTAATTTATTATATAATTCAAATCCTTTGTCAAATAGTATATTTTTGCCTGTGCATTTTTACTGAAAATAATTACTAAATGTTATGTTTGTCTTGTTTCCCTTGTTGTTATGTCTTTCACTCTGGATTTTGTTTACTAAATCTCCCGTTATATGATTTTTAATTAATTTTAAAAGAAATTAGCGTCTTGTAATGAATTCTCTCTTTTATTGACATAAATTGCAGAGTGTCTAGCATGTCTAGCACTGGAGTGTATTTAGTCGTTCCCTGAAGCCAGTGCCTCGAGTGCGTTCGAACTGGACGTCTCTGCATCCGCTGTGCTTCTGTGAGATGTGCATCTCTCAGCGCAGGGAGGCCTCGGGGCGCCGGGCGATGCAAAGTTGTCCGCAGTGGAGAATCTCTCCATCACATAGAGCTGAATATCATAAAAATGTTTTTGTGTACATGGCAACCATTATGAACATGTTTGCAGAACATTGGTGGAAAAAGAAATATATTTCAAAATAATTGCTAGTTTTATAGTAGAGACGTGATATAGTGTATATAATACATATATCATAAATCTTGGTTTCCATTTCCTTGTTCCTTCCTGTCTGCTTTTCTAGTGTATTGAACCGATGCAATAGCTCGGGACCGCGAGCGGTAGCTCAGAGCATCAACTGATGCCACTGCAGCGCCTCTTACCGGGAGGTCCTAGGTTCGAGTCCTCACGGCGGCAGGAATTTTGACACTAGCTTTTCAGCTAGGTCGAATTCAGTCGCTGTCTGGAGGAGAATGCTCTGCTCTGATCGGTAGTTTTCCGTGGTTCCTCCGATTAACACCAGGCGAATGCCAGAGCAGTACCCTACCAAACGAGCCACGGACCGCGCGCGATCTGTCCTTCCTCTTCCTTGTACTATCCTCTCCCCTTACACACACACACACACTAACATGCACTACACTACCGTATATTCCGGGAGATCGGTCGTGAGCTTCGAGCTTGTCCCGGCTGGGCCGGTGCCCTTCTGGTGGGAGAGCCCTAGTTAGGGGGAAACCCCACTAACCGACGGTAGGTCGGCGCCGGCTCTCGCCATCCAGCGGGAGAAGATTATCGCCATCTCCCGAGAAAAAAAATTCCCTGCACTAACGGGACTGATGACCAAACCAGTTGCCGCGCCCGGAAACACGAATCAATCAATCTAGTGTATTGAACCCATGCTATAGCTCGGCTTCCAGTTTCGGAAAGCGTCATTTCTTTGTCATACCACGGAGTAGATGTGACCGCAAACCGCAGCGCTAAAACACTTGCTCTCATATTCTCGTGTGTAACTCTTGCATTGCTGCCAACGTATCTTCACCGGCGCATCGCTTTACCGGAGACAATAATTCAAGGTGTTGACCACGAGGCTCGGTGGTTCCGTGCGCAGATGCTGCAGGGTCGGTCCCACCGGTCGGCGTCTGCGCGTGCGAGAGAGGAGCCTGCACGACACACACAAGTCGCGGCTGATGTTCCTCTCCCGAGGGGGCGTGGTCGCCCGGCTCCCCGCGGTGGAAGGAGATGCATGCGAGCCGAGACAATGTTTGCGTCGGCCACAGGGCAAACAGACGCCGACGCGGGTGGCGGAAGCGTCTTGGGTGGGGGAAGCGGCCGACGACACCTTCCCCCCAACCGAGGTGCCACGAGCAGGCTTCGCAGCTCCCACCCCACCCCACCCCACCCACCCGACTCCCTGGCGACCGCAGGCTTGTACATCACGCGTCTATCTGACGGCGGGCGCGCTCTCGCCCACCGGAAACAAATGACGGCGCGCTTGCCTAAATTAAAACACCGTTGGCGTACGGCGTTGCAAGCAGCGCAGCAGCGACGCGGGAAGGGCACGGCAGCCCGAAGGGTGGGCGCGGTCGCGGCTCCAGGCAGCCGCTGGCGCCGTCGGCGAAGGGGGCGGCCGCGACGAGCAGTCTTCGCTCTGGGATGTCTCTGGTGATTCACAGAACAGCAAGGACGACCAGACACCCAAAGCTTTTGGATTGGCTTTGTTAGCTAGAATTTCATAGGTTACGAGGAAAATAATGTAAGGAATACGTTCCGTGCAGAAGGAGATGGCGAATAGGGCGGAGCCCAGGGTCGCAGGGAAGGTGTCGGCGAGGGAGGAGAAAGTCCGTTTTGCCGCTACGGATTGTGCGTTGCGTCGGAATTGTAATGCATGGACAGCGCTGCGAGGCGCGGCGCGGGTGGCGGGGAGCGTCGCGCGCGTATCTCGACGCAGAGGGCGGCCGATAGCGCTGTTTGATGTCCGTGGCGAGTGCGCTCTGTGGGTGCCGCGCTGCTGGCGTCGTCTTGTCAAATGAATGGCGGCGCCGCGGACAAAGCGGTTGGCGCCGGGTCGCGCCCCGCCCACACCTTTCCCTCGCGCCCTCGCAACCCTCGCCCCCCCCCCGAGCAATCCGCTTTGCCAGCGCCGCCCGCACCACCCACGCTGCCCTCGCCGCCCTCGCCGCCCTCGCCGCCCTCGCCGCCCTCGCCGCCCTCGCCGCCCTCGCCGCCCTCCCCGCCCTCGCCGCCCTCGCCGCCCTCACCGCCCTCGCCGCCCTCGCCGCCCTCGCCGCCCTCGCCGCCCTCGCCGCCCTCGCCGCCCTCGCCGCCCTCGCCGCCCTCGCCGCCCTCGCCGCCCACGCCGCCCTCGCCGCCCTCGCCGCCCTCGCCGCCCACGCCGCCCTCGCCGCCCTCGCCGCCCTCGCCGCCCTCGCCGCCCTCGCCGCCCTCGCCGCCCTCGCCGCCCTCGCCGCTCTCGCCGCCCTCGCCGCCCTCGCCACCCTCGCCGCCCTCGCCGCCCTCGCCGCCCTCGCCGCCCTCGCCGCCCTCGCCGCCCTCGCCGCCTCCGCCGCCTCGCCGTCCCAGCCCTCGCCGCCCTCGCCGCCTCCGCCGCCTCGCCGTCCCAGACGTCCCAGCCGCCCTCGCCGCCCTCGACGCCCTCGACGCCCTCGACGCCCTCGACGCCCTCGACGCCCTCGACGCCCTCGACGCCCTCGCCTCCCCCGCCACCTTCACCGTTCCCGCCCACCTCGCCGCCCTCGCCGTCCCCACTTCGCCCGCCGCCCGCGTTCCCTGCACTACCCGCTCCGCCCTCGCCGCTTCCGCCGCCCACCCCGCCCGCTCCTCACCGCCCGCGTCGCCCTTTCACAGGCATTCGCTGTGGCATTCGGCCGCCTGCGCCTCGCGCGCTCTCAGCCCCTCCGTTCCGCGCGCGCAATTCTTCCTGTGTCGCGGCTAATGAACATACTTGTCGTGTTTTGTTACGGCAGAAATTAATTGGCATTGTAATACGGCAGTGAGGCTTTTAATATGAGAGGGCTATTTTTGAGGCTATCTCTTTTTATCGTTGGCCTTTTCATTTTGAAATGTGGGTTGTTCCTTGAGAAATATTTCATCAAATGTTACAGTTTTACCCAAGATACGTCAACAACCAGGAATGGCTTCAATTCGGACTGAGGCCGTAAATAGTTGTACGTGAAACGAGGAGGGTAGTCCTGACACAATGGTTTGGTGTTTATTCTCGTGCGACATCTACCCTCTGCTGTACACAACAAACATTGTACAGACGACTCATGCATTCACGGCGTTAAATGAAACGTACAACAAACATTACATGCGCCGTTTTGACACAAGATGAGAGAGAGTGTGA
>BLKR01011277.1:0-35339 GCA_011170035.1 Teleogryllus occipitalis
ATATATATATACATACATACATACATACATACATACATACATATTCACACACACACACACACACACACACACACACACTGAAGCTTAAAGGATGCCTGTGAGCTAAAATTTAGTCTTTACCGAGCTTCGTGAATATTTAGAAGCTTCTTCTTCTTCTTATTATTATTATTATTATTATTATTATTATTATTATTATTATTATTATTATTAATTCAGATTTAGAAGCTTATTAATCCTAACCTTCTGTCCCACCTCGCAGCCTCGCTGACTTCCCCGTGCAGGATAGCGACCATTAGGTATGACCCTACTCCAACACACCCACTGGCAGAGAGGGATGGGGCACATTCGGAAACATGCCAGCGTTTTCCCTCGCTGCCATCGCCGTCTCCGCCACCGCTTGCTTACCGCGTGCGTGACCTACTATACCCGGCGCGTAATGTTAACCGGCAGCCCGCGATATACAGCGGGATAAGTGCGTGCAGCGAACATTCGAGGAACAGCCACGGCTTGACCATCTGGTTACACACGTGAGTGCAGGCCCTGTTCTTTAGCGTGGTCTGTTTCAAACACGCAACAAATTCATGTGAATCGCGAGCCCTAAGTGAAATGGTTATTTACGGGGAAATTGTTAGTAAGTGAATTGGCTTACCTGAGATTGTAATTCAGTCGAAGTTGTGGTTTGCGAAAATATATTTCGTACGCTGTCTTCGTGAAGGGAAGTAACCCGATTGCTTTATGTTGTATATCTCGTAACATGGAAAAGAAACTCAAAGTCTTAAAGCCCCCTTTGAGCTAATGTTTAGTAATATTCATCGCCGTACTCTGTTCGTTGCTAGTTATTATACGCGCACGTTTTCTTGAGCCCCGGCATACCCCAACTCCTTCATGTTACATTTTGAATAATACTATATACACACACACACACACACACACACACACTCACACACACACACACACACACACACACATATACTATATGTAACCAATACATATAGTATTACATATACATATACATACCACCCCAACTCCTTTATTAAATTTATTTGAATTCATAATAAATGATGGCAACAAGCTTTTTTGACAAATTATGATAACCAGAAATATGTTGCTATCGGGTAATAGAAACTATTTTGCATTGAAAAGCAAGCTACAGATTTCGTATAATAGTCCTGTCAACAAAATAATCACCCCCTCCCCCCACCTCCCTCGTAACTAGCGAAATGAGGGCTCGAGAAAACGTCATGGGATAACAGCATTGGCGCGATAGGCTAGTACTCTTGTCACTAGTCAGGCGAAAGGAACGACACCAAAACGTGACTGAAAAGAGAATCATGAAGTCACAGGCGAGAATCGGCCTCTCTGAAAAAACTCCATATGACACTTTCTGCCTGTTGAACTTGTAAAATGTTTTTATATGAATATTCCTATCAGATAAATATGAAAATTAGCCCTTTTATTTATCTAACACACAGAAAGTTTTTTATATTAGTATACACGCACATGTGGTTTATAGATGTAGTACCTCTGGCATTGCCCCAACAACACGTGAGGAAACGTTTTCCTTCGATGTAAGTTTATTTGAACTTACGAATAGTGTAGTAATGAATACCTTCTTTCAAGTATTCATATAAATATATAATTTTCTTGTATCTGATGGGTATCTTGTTTCATTAATACACAAATGTATTAGTCATAATATTACAAATGTATTGGTTACATATAGTGTGTGTGCGCGCGCGTGTGTGCGCGCGCGTGTGTGCGCGTTCGTGTGCGTGCGTGTGTGTGCGTGTGTGTATAGTATTATTCAAAATGTAACATAATTTATAGTTGTTAAGTATCTAAAGAATAACTAAGTCAGCCTGTGATTTACGTTAATAAACAATTTTTATTACTGCCATAAGGCACTACCAACGTGAGTAACTGCCCAAAAATAACTTGCAATTTTTAGTCTAAGAGAAACTGTAAATAGTGCAAGTCAAACGCGATGAATTTTTAACGGCGCTAGATGAGCGTGCAAACTGTAGTTTTCACTGCGAACGTGAACTGCATATCGGGACGCTAGCCAACTAATCTCTTGACTTTCACGTTCGAAATTCACTACCATTAAATTTATAATGCTCCCCGGTAGCTCTAGAAGATCAATCCAGTTACACTAGAGGGCTGCCATCCAGAATTATACTAGGAAAGGTGCTTATTTATAACTTAAAATATAGTGATGTAACATTATGGAATTGCACAAAAAATTGTTTGCTATCTTGAATAAATGATATATAATTTATTTTGTGACATTTTTAATAAGTAGTGAAAGTTTCAACGCCATTTCTAAATGTCACGGTGGCATGCATTTGTTTCTGTTACGAAAGACAAACGCTGTTTTATGTTTATAACTACGAGTTTACATCGTTTCGAGACCTTTGACATTTTCCAGGTGGCAAGTTACTCTAGTACAGCGCCGCTACCTCTGCTTTGTCAGCCTCGAGGGTAGAACACAACAAATGATAATGTCGTGTTAAAAGTCGGAGAAATTAGCACACACAGTTTCGAGTACATTTCTGCCCTTTATTTCTTTTTCCTTATTGTATTGTATTTTGCTGACGGAAATGACTTCTTTTAAATTGAGGGTATTCTTGAGATACTGATTTTTAAGCAGGGCGTGCTACAAATATATTTATAAGAGAATAAATGGAAAAATGATTGTTCATGATTCAAAACATAGCTGTGACTCGCTGGCAGATTTTATGGAAAACTAGTGATGCTACAACACATGGACTTTCTCACTCAATTGGGAACAGTTACGTGATACTATGATCTGCATTACGTGATAATATGATCAGCAAACAAACCTTTTATTTTCTCGCACTTACTAACGTAAGAAGAGAAAGTATTGTAATCGTGCGCTGGAAAACTGTAAATTTTCGACACAGAAACTCAGCAAATTCAGCAACTTTTTCTGTAACTTTTTCACTGAACTAATTGATTTTTTGCGTTTAATATTTTCAACGCGATTCATTGTTAGTTGCACAAATACCCTTGACAGAAATACGAACTCTTTGACTTCGGTTTTTCAAAACTCATTGAAACGTAGTCTAATACATACGTTAACAAAATACTCTTGGAATGGTTTTGTAATTGGAATACTTTGGAATGGTTTTGTAATTGAAACTCATTTTAAAACACAAGAGAATACGCATATAATATTCAATTAACACTTTTACGGATGCAACACTGCACGGCTCGTTCGCATTTGTCGAGTGCGCGCCGGCTGGCTTTCACGAAGGGCATTGGCAGCGGACTGACAATCGCAGCTTCCGAACGGCGCGTATTTTGAAATACCATGTTTCGTATAAGATCTGAGAGAATTCCCCTCTTGTTAAGAGATGTTTAAGAGAAATTGCGCCGAATTAATTTGGGTGTGCACATGCGAACGTGCGAATACCTACGAGCCGCCCACTGGTCCATGTTGTTTCACAGACTGGGTTCTGAGGGTTGAATCGGGATTATTCTGCGAAATAATAGGTAGAAAAATATTTAGTGTTTCACAAAAATCAAACAAGTTCAAGATGCTCAACCTGCATCACATTATCTTGATTTGGTAAAAAATGGATTTTTACGTGATTTTCGTACAATACTTCAGCGAGAAAAGGGAAAATTCACGAAACTTTGCGTGAAATATCTTTGACCCCGATGAATAAGCTGATAAGTCAAAAAAACTTAATTTTACTGCAGAGCAAAAAACAACTTTAAACTAATGCCGTTAATCAGGGATTAATGATATTCAGACAAAACCTACCCACTAATTGTTTCATTTTAATGTCACCTTCTTTTGAATATCATTAATCCTTGATTTACTTCAGTTGAAAGTTGTTTTTTGCTCTCTTGTAAAATTAAGGGTTTATGACTTATCAGCTTATTCACAGAGATCAAAGATATATTATACCACATATTGCATGAAAACATATAACATGAACATGCACATACCACTTATAACATGAAACATGCACACACTGAAAATCGTAACTCTGTATAATTTTACGCATTTATTAGGAATACCAAAAACAGTCACAAATACATTTTAGAATCAAATATTTCTGAACTTCCAATTGATTATCGACATTTTTGGCATATTCTATTTATGACAAAATAATCAAATTTGAAGATCATATTTTTTAAATGGGAACACAGAGATCATGTTTTCATTTTAAGGTGTGTGCAATGTTTTTAATTAATGTTTAATTTAATGCCTTGAAATGTAGGATAGCATGACCATATACAGACGAGTAAATCCGAAATTAAACTTGGTGATTATAGTGTTGCAATGCAATGCGACTATTATCACGAATGTCATTATCAGTATTATGATTATGATTCGATCGATACTTCACACAATAATCAAATCCTAATATTTCATACACTTGCAATGAAATTTACAAATTTATGCTTGTTGAAATTAAAAAAAAAAACTGTTCGAATAGAATTTTTTTTTCTCAGTATTTTAGTATTTATGAGCATGCTATTCTTACCGGTTAAAATGTTACTTTCCGCGATTCCAATATGCCGAAAGAAAAGCAGAACATTTATCTACTTTTTAATCATTCCTTTTTTTCTCTTGCCTTTTCCTAAAATATTGGTACGTACTACTTTTCATTGCTTTATTACTCACTTTAAAATCTATCAATCACCACTATTTATTCTTTATAAGAAAAGTTTGCAAAATATATTTAGCCGGACCCTTCTCCCTGTGGAACAGAAACAGAACTTCAACCTGTTCACATCGTTACCTAATTCTGCGATAACTTAACTTCACTTGCGTTATCGTTTCTTTGCAACATAAAAGAAATTTAAGAGAGAGATTCCTTCTAGTCATCATCAGTTGTACATATTGTATTTTGTTAAATGGAATGAAAGAGGGGAAAATAGATAAATTACAGAGACGTCATAGTTCAAGAAACCATATTCTTCATTAACATAGTTTCATCTAGAGGATGAAGGGAAAGAATCAAGGGAATGAAAGAGGGAAAATAGATAAATTACAGAGACGTCATAGTTCAAGTAACCATATTCTCCATCCATATAATTTCATCTAGAAGAAAAAAGGAAACAATTCCAACACTATTTATAAAAATAATCGTAAATTCTACAATACTATTGAGGATGATTCAGAAACATGCTATTTTATGACGATTTCTTCAACTATGCAAAATAAAACTTCACTATTCTTCTTTTCTCATCATTATTCACTCCATTATTTTATTTTGTTAACAATCCTTGCAAAAAACGTTCATTTTCTTTCTGTATTCAAAATTCAAGTTGTATATGGCTTAGGGTAGGGATCACAGAATTTTGAAAACGTCCACAGAATCCACTTGTCCCCATAGCACGTCACACACAGTTTTAACAGTTTTCGACGTAAAATAAATAAATAAAATCATAAGCATTTGAGGACTCCAATTAGAAAACAACAAGGAACTTCCAGTTTTTCTGGATAATCAAACGAAATTTCCAGTTATTGGAAAAACTCCGAGCCCTTAGAGGGTTTCTGCTTCTTCGATTTTGGATGTATAAGACGCAGTGATGCATCATCCCCTGCTGCTGCATCGTGCTGGAGCCCCATCGGTCCGGCGGCCCACACCGCTACCTACACCCTTCGTCAGGTAGATTCCTAACTGCGGGACCCCCATTAACCCCGTCAAGTTCAAGTTGACCACAAGGCCCCTGCATCCCATTGAACCCTGTGGGCCGGCCCGCTGCCGCCCTTGCCTCCGTGAACCCTGCCGCTCCTGACGATCGCGAAACCTCTGCCTTCCCACGATCCCTTGCGGTCCGGGGTGGTCGCAGCTACGGCACACAGCCCACGGCACACTCGCCACTCTTATCGACCGAAACGACGGCGGTGGCGGACACCCGTGCCACCACAGCCCGTGACGACGCCGGGCGCGTGCCCTGGACCCCCCCCCCCTGCCGCGCCGCGCCAAGCCGCCTCCGACTGCAGGCAGACATTCCACGGCTGAGAAGGCGCTAGCGGCGACGTCTCAATGGTTGGTGCCCACGGCGAAGAAAGATCTTGGTCCTTCTCGACGGAATCGGCCATCCGTGCACATGTGTGACCAAAAGAAATACAGTAAAATCTGTCTAAACCGGACACCTGCCTAAACCGGAAAATTTCTCCGGTCCATGAAGTGAAATGGCATTTTACACAGTATAAAACGGAACCTTTTCAGCGCGGAAACGGAACGATTTTTCATGTCTTGTAGGAAAAAAATCTTTATAAAACGGAATTCCTGTAAATTTAATTCAATTGGCAGAGAGGCGTGAGATGTTCTTAATGAAATGAATGCAGCTGCAAGCTTTAAATTGTCTATCCTTGTGATACGCTATTTAAACGTGGCAGCCGGACATCGAACGAGATGGGCTTCAGCTGACAGCGTAGAATTCGACGTTGAGTCGCTTGTCACTGAAGGCGTAAGCCTTGGGGGAATCCCCTCTCTCCCGAATCTCTGAGCGTGGGAAGTTGTTGTGCATGGCTTCTCTTCGCGCATCTCCCTGCCCCGCATTGAAAAGCATAACCACTCGACCAGATATGCTCAAGGCCATGCGAGTGTACCAGAAAATCATAGTGCTGGGTTGTGACGCATTGTGCGTTGAAAGAGTCAGCAAAAAATCCGAATACAGTCAGGAAGATGTGTATTTTTCAACTCAAATAAACTGTCAATGAAGAGTATTTAAATATTCATTTATTGATGATTTCTTCCATAAATACATTATATGATAATTATAATAAAGTCGCGTAATTTACTGCTTTCAGGGCAGAAACGTCAATATCAGGTCATAAAATGGTCAACCTTGCATAAAACGGAAACCTCCCTGTACGCCACAGCAACTTGCCCTCGCATCGGCCATGAAACATTAACAAAATGCAGCATTAATCATCTTGCCGTGGCGACTGTTCCCCTCTGGTAGATCACGCGCGCGCGCGCGCACGCACACACACACACACACACACACACACACACACACACACACACACACACACACACAATAATGCACAAAGAGTATAAATTCAAATGATTTAATTAAAATGAAGGAAGCATTTATGAAAATTAAACAAATTAAACAGCTTATTAGCAACAAATTAAACAATTTATTACCGTACACAACGACCACGTGGCGTGGTAAGAAAACCCAATATTAAATCACACAAATATTCTCGTTAAGAAATACGAATTTTTATAATTTTAAAATTAAATTGAAATTGAAATTAAGAGTAATGTTTTGCCTTCAACGGCCTGGTTTACCACACATGCTAGTTCAAGGAACATTTTGCAGCGCATTGTTGCTCGTGGTGCACAGCGCTACTTCTCACGCCAACTGCCCAGCAACGAATGAGAAAAAAAGAAAAGACAGCGGCGTGGATTGTTGGCTGGGCGTCCTAAGGGCAATGGAGGCGGAGATCACGTGCCTACCACATGCACACACGGAGGGCTCGCGGCCGCCGACTCGCTGTAGTGCGGCAGCCACTCCGAAGGAGTGCGCTGATACTGATCAAAACCCTTCATAAATGCACATGGGCGTGTGCATTCCCTAAACTGGAATTATTCGTGTCCCGATCAATTCCGACATAGGCAGATTTTATTGTATTAAGAAAATTGTCTCAATGAATAAGTAATTCTCCTTAAATAAGAGAGATTTGAAGAAATTATACTGTAAACGATTTTGCCTGCAACCCCTGGATACTCGTATCAGGATGCAGGGTGAGGGCCTTGCGGAGTAAGCCTTAAAGGATCCGAGGAGGATTACTGTGATATCATGTTGAAAGAGCTTTTGACATAGCACTCAATAACACTAAATTGCTTTTCCTGACAATTATTTTCGAAGGGAGGTCACGGAACATTTTTCACAGCCTACTTTTAAATCCCAAAATAAACTTTTTTAATGTGAAGGTAAAAATAATTAAAGCCTAACTAAGAAGCTGTTGATATTCATTAACATTAAATACAATTCCGTTCTTGCAACGTACTAGGATGAATGTCCTCTTTTACTGAATTCATTAATTTATTAAGGTTAGCTATCATTGAAGTTTGCTTGACGTTTGTCAATGTACCTTTGTTTTGGCTGCAGTATGGAAACAAATTCTAATACAAACATAATTTTATTTTTTTCTGTGTGACTAATGTATTCACAAAGTGATCGCCGGTTCATTTCTTGTTTAGATCGAATTCCCAAGGAGAAAAAGATTGAGAATCGTTTGCAAGGACAAACAAATATCCTTCAAGGAAATAAACTCGTGTGCTGGTGATGCATCCTACTACTCTGACATTATCATACCACATCATGGTGGGAGAACTATTGACCTACACAGCTCCCCCGATGAAATACATTAGCGAAAAGTCGTACTCTACCCCGTTGCTTTTGTTCCGGAGGCAGCGTAGGGGACGCGTTCAGGAAATGTGATTTCCTGTGCTGCAACTACGGAGGGGTGAACACCGAGAGTCTCAAATACACTTACCTGGCCCCTAACGTTCTGTTGAGAAAGAGCAATTGACAAAAACATAAAGCAAAATAATAAAAGGGGGTTTTGATCACGTCTGCTTTCTTCTCCGTTTTTTAGAAAGGTATTTATTTTTATTTGTGATACGAAAATAAAATTGGAGGTAAAAATGTGGTATTGAAAGGATCGTCAGTTTGAAATCTACTTTGCCCTAGATAACCTTTTTTTCGTCCACTTTGAAAGACATGATTCGGAGATCTTTCGATCATTGTGATGTGAAGTAACTCGAGGACCGTTTCTCTTGCATAAAAGTGATCAACTCGCTTGCACATCGCATCATAATAATCATCGGGTATTTTATCACGAGTGGACGTGGATATTGATCTGTGCTTCCTAAATCCCTGTGGTTCACCTGTCATTGCAATAGAAATTCCACTGAACGTCGAGTACCTAGGCTTTGCTACTCTGGCATGTCGGCAGGAAACAAATATGCAAATACATATTAGATTTCCTTGTGATGAACATTACATCATTGATGAAAATAAGTTTTACTTTCAGTCCGCCAGATATTTTAATGCTCTTTCCGCGAGCCATCGTGTCTTGTAGTTGCCACGCGCCCACTCCATTGTGCGCTCGGAAGCTCGTTGGCAACCACCCAACGGAGGCAGAAAGGAAGAGAGATGGCATGTGTTTGTCAAGTGCTCCTTAAAGCATATATAAACAGAAGAGGGCAAAGGGAACGGCAGTTCATTTCTTCACCCGAAAGGTTTCAAACTATAAAAGTGAATGAAGCAGATGAAAAAGTATTGAAAAAAACATTCTGTATCAATTCACTAGCTCTTTTCGCAGAACCAATAGCTTTTTCCTGTAATGTTTTCAGTTCACCCAGTAATATCGAACTCATCTAGCCTGCAATAACCAATTTTGTGACCTGTAGAGACATGTCTTAAGTAACGTTATCAAATTTCACAACGGAACGAAAGTTATTCGTTTATTTTATTAGTATCTGTAGGATAAAATTTCCGCTAGTACTACATGAAGAAATTTCCTTGTTATAAATTTTAGATGACAGTTGTGACATGTAAACCGAACATTGAATGTTATAGAACATTCAGTCATTTAAACTTATCTCCCAAAACGTTCAGGGATTATTGGGCGGAAATAGTGCCAGGTTGCTGGCAAAAAATGCCTAGAATAAAAGAAAGAGACTCCTGTATCTATTTGGTTGTCCGGGAAACGCCGCGCCGCTTCCTGGGCTCAGATGCCAACGTTTCAGTCGCCATGCAGCGGCCTTCCTCGGGGCGAATTGCACAGAGATGGACTGCGCACAGGTTTGTATAGCTCGAGGTTTCCTCTCCAAACGTGACCGTTGGCCGATGCTTTCTTCGCACTGGCCGATCGTCCGAAGCGCGAGGATTTGTCGGTGCAAGGACTTGTCAGTTCGAGGGTTTGTCGACGCGGGAGCATCTCTGTGAGGGGGCTTTTCGGGGTGGGAACCAAGGCGTCGGGGATTTTCAACGCGGATGATTGTGGGATTGAGTGCTGATCAGTGCGAGAGGTGTCGGCTCGAGAGCTTTTCGGCTCGAGGGCTTGTCGGCGCGAAAGTTGACGGCTCGAGGGCTTGTCGGCGCGAGAGTTGTCGGCTCGAGGGCTTGTCGGCGCGAGAGTTGTCGGCGCGAGGGCTTGTTGTCGGCTCGAGGGCTTGTTGTCGGCGCGAGGGCTTGTTGTCGGCGCGAGGGCTTGTTGTCGGCGTGAGGGCTTGTTGTCGGCGCGAGGGCATGTTGTTGGCGTGAGGGCTTGTTGTCGGCGCGAGGAAGTACCGGCATGAGGGCTTTTCGCGAGAACTTGTCGACGCTGGTGCTTTTCGCCTAGGCACCTTCACGGCGAGGGGACGTGTCGGCGCGGGGACTTTTCGCACCAGGGCTTATCTGCACGAGGATTTGTCGGCGCGGAGGGCACACACTAGTTTTAGTTTTCTTGAAACTAGTGACGAGGAATACCAACTTACCTTTGAAGAACTGATAACTGTGATTGAAGGTGAGTTTCTTACACATCCAAAAATAGTTAATACTCATCTTCTTGATAAGTATGGGAGCGATACTGTGATGATATCCTTGTCGTTTGAAGACTTGGGAATTTGGTTATCGTCGGGTCTGTGAGTTCGTTCCCTTTTTAGTTTACACATATGCTCTACTATCATTGAATTTACTTCTGCCGCGTTGACAGCTGCCCGGCTGCTCTCTGGTTGTCACCTCTTTGATTATTGCACATTTGCTCACGTAATTACTCTTGATTACAATGCAAGCTTCTATACTACTGGATATTGAAGGTGGTAATTTAAAAACAAACGCTTTAATTGACAAATAGGCCATTTACTAATCTATTTAAACTTTTGAATACAAATGAACCGAAAATCGCAATGCGCCAAAATCCTGATGCATGTAACTAACTGCTGCTGCTACTACTACTGCTACTGCTTCTGCTTCTGGATTACAAGCCTTCTCTCTCTTGTTTCTTAACCAATGCCTTCAGATAAAATGTCTTTAGTTCATACACCATCATTGATTTCTCCTTGCTCGTTGATGCTGCCAGATACCCAAGTACCTTGTTGGCGCCCCGCTGCGTCCCACACTTCGTCAACGCCCAACAGGTCGCCGCCCTCAGTTGGTGGTCGCGGCCATCGACCTTCGCCTTCCCTCGTACAGCTCGGAGAACAGAGTTCCCGAGTTCCCTGTAAGTTCATCGGCTTTGATTCACCGATGATGTAGCGGCTTCCATTCCCGATCGGAGAAAGTTCATAGATCGCGATCGCGTCCGCTATCATTCGGGTGGTGTCTCACCACCGTCCCGAATACTCAGTCCGCGTACCTTTGAGGAGATGCTTCCACACCGGTTACACGACTGCTACGCCTCTCTAATCGACCCGGAATCGTCCTAATCGCTGCGCTACTACTGCCGATGCATTTAGGAAATCGTACACTTTAGTTCCGCCGCCTGTGTGCTGTGCGCGACGCTAGTGAAATTGAATATTTGTTAACACAATCACCGTTAATTCAGACCATCTCTTACTTCACGCCGCGATCTCCCCCAGCGCGCGTTTTTTTTTTCTCCAGCTCCCACATCAAGCTTCTCCTCTTTTCTTCTCGGCCTGATCACCGCGAAGCCTCCCCTCACCTCCCCTAGTTGATATGTCTCTACTTCGCCAATGGCAATCATTCCACGAGACGTGCCTAACCATCGGTCACCTCATTGACTGGGAAGAATGAGGTCATCCTCCTTCCTTCCTTCCTACGCAGTCACTGTCCTCACCCTGCACGTGCAGGTGATTTACCCGTGGGGTGATTGCATTCGAAGCTGTTCCTATTGAGTAGCCAATTTATTGCCTGTTTGAAGGCCTAAGTGCCGGCCACCGCTACACCTTTCCTCTCAGCTAGGACAAATTGTGAGAAGCGCGTTGGCGCACGCTGCCACTTCTTCCGCATCGTGTCTCTCTACCCTTCAGCGAATTACCGGTAGCTGTCCCCATACTTGGTTTTTGTTCGCACATAATCGACAATTATTTGTTATGCTCTCGGATAGCGCCAGTCACGAATCCCATCCGCTGCCATAAATCTGCCTGGCTCGCCGCTCTCTAGCGCGCCTCGCCCGTTCGTCTCCCCGGCTCGTGGATTCGACACCGACAGCCGGAGGATCGTCTTTTGTTAGAATCGCCCAGCCTTCTCTCACGTGCGACGTAGAAAACTTATTTTCATCTCCACTTCTTTGTACTAAACCTAATTCGTATGTGTGATACATCACAATACATTGGTATCTGTAATGGTTATTATCCTCAGAAAAATAAAATTTCCCATTTATTTTTATAGGACCTGGTGATTCTCCGGCATACACCCTAGATTTGAATACGGCAACTTACTAAAATATTAAATTAAAAATTTTTCCAATTTCAAAATCAAAAAGAAACATTTATTAACAATGATAATTACAATGAGAACAAACCTTACACAACAATTTGTAACTAAAAAACAATACCAGAAGTCGTTTCAACATGTCCGCATTCCATTTATACTTCCAGACATACTTTTTCGCTTATTCTCCAAGTCGTCAAACATTCGTCTATACTCCCAGACCTTCAACTCTCTTCTGTATTCCACGCATATCCCTCGTCCTTACTCCCGAGACGTTTAACTTTCTTCCATATTCCAATTCGTAATATATCATTCGTCTATCCGTCAAACTTTCGTCCGTTCACCGAGACTTGTACTAGATACTAGGCTGGCTGGAAAGAACTATTCCCTCGCTTTGGCCAGAGGCCCAAAAAGTAAACGATTTTCAGCGCGCTTTAGCCCCTAAGCCGTTTATAAGAAATTAAAGGTAATACGAGTGTAACATTTTGTATGAAATTTAATCGACTTTCATTTTGTAAATAACAATTATTTCGATAAACGCATTGTTTTGGGGATACAAGCGAAAATCTAGAAAAAGAGCGACATGTTACGGATTTTTTGGTATTTTCTCTGTAAAGCAGACCTTTTTTTAGATTACAAACATCAAATTCGAATTCAGCACCCTCAGAAACATATAGAACCGCCCAGAAAAAAAACCTTCCTAAATTTTTTTCCAGAGGCAGATATCAATTGCTAGGCCTTTTTTGGACTAGAACTCCGTTTTGGAAAATCATTCAATGTGATTTTGTTCATCAGTATCTTTACTGATAACTGCATTTTTACTGCAGGGCACTAATTGATTCTTAATTCGCACGCATGATGGTGCTCTGTGCGTCAATAGCGTCGCGCGTTGTGTCATTCATGATCATTCAATGCGTTATCGTGAAGAAACAAATGTTCAGCGTGTTATTGTGAACAATACATTCTGCCTTTAGGCATTGTTTCATCAATCTCAATTTTGACGAAGATTTCCCAATATCTTTTCGTAGAAGTGGCATCATGGATAGCATTATCATCATCTCGAAAGGTTCGAAAGAAATTTTGAATCACTCTTTATGAACGCGCTTGTGCCGATATGAAACAGTCCTTTTGATCGCTAATGAAACGGCACATTTTCATTAAGATACGGAATAGAATATGTAGGTTCCCCAATAAACAAAATATTCTGAAAAACA
The DNA here is from genome assembly GCA_011170035.1 of Teleogryllus occipitalis. Taxonomy (NCBI): domain Eukaryota; kingdom Metazoa; phylum Arthropoda; class Insecta; order Orthoptera; family Gryllidae; genus Teleogryllus; species Teleogryllus occipitalis. Next base: position 13,605 of record BLKR01011277.1, read on the forward strand.
AAATCCCATCTCGTAGCGTATTTGAATCGACTTCGTGTTCGTCGTGTGTCAACTAGACACAGTGTAGCAACGACGCTTCCTTAAGACTACGCCATGTGGGAGGCGATGGAAACTTATTCTTCGCGGAACGGCCATTACATCGTACCTTTTGTGAAGCACGGGCAGATAGCTGGAGTAGAAGGCGGCCATTGAAGGCGCAGTGTCGCTGGATGGTTTGAGCGCCGCGCGGCACCTCTGTGGCAACAGCCACCCCGCGCATGCCGCCCCTCCTTTGTCTTCCGTCCCCCTCGGCAACGCCCGGGATCTGATTACCCATTTGAGAGCGTCTCCGAGCGAATTGTAGTTGAGGAGGAGGTCTCTTCCTGGCCTCGTTGCGAGGGGCGCCCCACACTCGGTAAACAGCCCGAGCGGACGTCTCATTTCCTCCTTTTGTTGTTTCCGCTCTCTCCCCATTTCGTTGTCTGTTTTTGTGAGATGCCTTGTCTCGCATTACGTTACTTAGTGTCCTTCTGCTTGTGGCTTTTCTGAAGTCTCTCCTTGCTCCAGCTTCTTGCATCGCTTGTATCTATACAGAGTATGGGCAGATGGGTAGGTTTTAGCACCTACATTGTGTAAAAATTTCACTCCATCTCTGTACGAGTGTTCAGTCTAATCTAATTTGTTGTTTCTGAGTTTAATTCACAATGATTTTGATCAAATTATCTAAACATAATTTTGCAATAAAATTAAGCTTTAACTTGTCTATAATGTTAATACTTTGTAAATATGAATCAATATTTTACCGACACAGCTCAAATAAAGTTAAAAGATGTCGAAGACGTCAAAAAGAATAACCTTTACTAATGCGATAAAATGCGTGCTCTTACAGGAGTATTCAGGAGTTCATTTATTTATTTGGTGAAAAAAAAAGAAAGAAAAAGAAGAAAAAAAACTGTATATGACGAATGGGGGAGAAGATTATCTGCGCACGTTCTCTTGAATACCAGAATCCCATCCCAACATTTTAACTATAAATAGTTTAAAGATGAATGAAGGTTAAAACAACAACAATAATAAAAATAATCCATAATAATAATAATAAAATTTAAAAAAGCGCAAGATTAGCAACATTTGAAAAACCAGTCAATCTCGATCCGGAATTATAGAAAACCTATTTGCAACGGTAAACGAACAGCAGGTTTGATTTTTCTGCATTGCTAACAAAATAGTTACTCATCCTCAGCTCTACTACCACTACAAGCAAAAGGAGAGCTCAACAAAACGTGCGCATAGTGAAGCTACATTTATGCCCAAAAGCAAAACAAGGGGTCATCTCAGCATTTGCTCAATGGATCAGGGAAACTGGACAAAAACCTGATCGAGATGGGGATCATTGACCCGGAAGCTAAAGTACATTACTTGTTACAGGCGTATTAAGTCTTTTTTTAAAATTATACAATACAAATGTAAACTAATCCATTATGTTTTGTTAAAATAAGCATTATTTTTCCTTTTTGATGATCAGTATAGACTCTAATTGTATAGATACAGTTAAGCAACAGAAATTATTTTGCTTTTAACTAAAATTTGTGTACCGGCTTTAATTGTTTAATGTCGTCTGGCAATGCGTTGTAAAGTAACGTATGTGTATTGTATGTGGATATCTTGAAAATGACACTTGATGAACGTGATTTCTACGACATGTGTTGTAATTATAAATATCAGTATTGCATGAAAATATGTTCCCACCGTTAAGTCAGTTCTGACAAATATTACAGAATGTAAGTAAATAAATAGGCAAGGCAATGGTAAGATTCCAAGCTCAATGAAAAGAGACTTGCAAGGATGATGTGGATGGCATTTTTTCATTATTCGAATAATTTTCTTTTGCAATCTAAACGTGTGGGTACTACAGAATGAGCTTCCCCAGACTATTATGCCATATTTCAGGCGGTAATGTACATTTGAAATATATATGCAACAAGCTGCATGAAGCCTGACAGAATTTGAAAGAATTCTGAATGCGTAACATAATAAACTTCATTTAGTGTTTAATTCTGATATATGTTCATTCAATTTGAGGCTTGATGGAATTGAGAAAACTAGAAATTTTGTTACTTGAACATCAGATATTTGCATATTCATTTTCAATGAAGCATGCGATTCACGATTTGAAATGAAAAAAATATTGAAACCGTTTCTCTTTCGTTAACTATTAATTTGTTATTACGAAACCAATTTGAAACTTCTGAAATCGTAGTATTTATTGCTTCTTTTTTCCAAAGAACATTCGCGTCATCGGCAAACAACTGTTTTTCCATTTTTAATAGATAATAGCACATAGTTTATATATAATAGAAAGAGGATATGACCTAAGATTGAACCTTGCGGGACCCCATGCTCAATTGGCAAAGAATTGGAAAGATAAGTAAAGAATGTCCTTTCGTTCTAGCACGATATTTCAACTTTTTGAGTTTGATGTTTAAGGTAAGAGGTTATCCAATCTAGGGCCATACCACGAATTCCATATGAAAGTAATTTTGAGAGAGAGGGGGGGGGGAGAGGGGGAGAGAGAGAGAGAGAGAGAAAGATGGTATGGTCAATAACGTCAAGCAGTTTTCATACATTTTTATTTTCTAAAACCTTGTTGTGAGTCTGAAAACGCTTCGTTTTCCCTGAGAAAAGTTTCCATGCGCGTGTAGAAAAGCCTCACAAATATATTTGAGAAAACTGACAAAAGAGAAATTGCCCGGTAATTTTGAATTTCATTTTTTTACCTTTGTTAAAAAGTGGTTTAATTTTTGCTCTTTTGAAAATATCTGGAAATATTCCTGTGCATAAAAAATCATTAAAAATGTGAGCTAACGGGCACATAAAGACAGGTGCACAAGTTTTTTCATAAACAGTCCGGAAAGTCATCTAAACCAGAAGAATTTTTTTTGTTAGTTTACTGGCTATTCTGAGGATTTCGTTGGAAGAAGGATAAAATTTGAAAGTTTTGCATTCAAAATTATTGAAATATGTGTATACGAATTATTATTGAATTTTTTACGAATTTATCAAGTTCAAAACCGTCGAAATGTGTCAATATTCTTCGAAGAATCTTCTTGTGCGTTGTGAGCGCGCGAGAGTTGGCCGCTCTGCATGGCTTCTTATCGAACAAAGTTACAAAGTGCGAAGACTGAAACCTGAGCCACCGCCACGGCTAAATAGATTGCTACATTAGCATTGCCACTTTAAACGTAAAAAACTCTAAAGTAATACCATGAATTAATTTAAGGTAACTGCATTTCATGAATCAATCGATCCATTCTAATAAACAGTAAATTAAATTGTCACTATAACTTGTTGCTGATCATAGAAGACCGAATTCCCCTCTGCATCTGCGAATTACTGCATCTTTTCTTTGCTAAATTGAAATTGAATGAAACCTTGATAGAAATTTGAATCATAAAAAGGACGTTATTTTAATTCGTGTTTTATTTTGCACGAAATTGCACGTTTGGGTGGTTACTGCACGATATTTCACGTTTGAGGTAATGCTGCCTGAAAATTGCACATTTCGGGATTTTACTGGACGAATTTGCAAGATTCATAGTTTTATTGCATAAAATATAATTTTTATATTATTAACTTGTTTAAATTTATCTTTTTTAAAGCTTAGATTTAAGAAAAAAGTGTTTATGACATGACCCAGCAGTGCATATGGGTGGTCCGTGAAACCCGAGTGCCGTTTAATATGTATCAATTCTGTGTTTTGTTGCACTATGAACTGAGCGTCTATATTTTCCATGATGTCTATTTAATTAAACTTTCTGAGTTATTGTAGAAAGGATAGGTCCGCATTCCTTGGTTGCGGCCGCTCATCAAACGCTATGTTCGGGGTCTATCTTCACAATCGGGTCACATATCTGTTTGTCAGTCTTCGCTGAACTTACCAACACGAGACATCATGCGAGAGTCACATTTGATCTTACGTCCGGGCGCGAAGCTTTGTGACAAGCTGCAGTGCGTTTCAAATTCATCGAATTTCTCGTAACAGACGTTGCCCTGTGAAGTTCAAGAGAGAATTGACGCAGTTTTTACCGCTTTTTCAGCAGCGGTCACGTACGTCAGTGCGAGGCTCGGCTCCAGTGTTGGCTCTACAATGAGAGCTGCAGAACCTCCAGTATTCTACTTCTCTGAAATATTTTTTTGTACAGGCTTGGCTCCAGAAAGACAGCTTCTATTTTTTGGATGACACATAGGCTATGTTTATTCTCTGAGCGATTAATTCACGAACTCAACGGGGCGCGCAGCATTCTGAGAGGCTTCCGTTACGCTCTTCGAGGCTTCCAAGCTGCAGTTTGAAGATCCTATACATTTAGCATTGCTGCCAATCACAGTTATTGGGCGGGGCTTCGCTCGCGCTTAAGAGGCCATGCGAGCTGCGCTCCAAGCAGCTACGAATGATCCGAGGAGCTCCGATTGCTTCACGAATAATGCCGAACCACGTGATGCTACTGCCCTTCCGAAGTTCCAACGCGCATTGCTGAGGCGAGAGCACGTGCGTCTCGCATACGTTTCTTAACAATTATTTAATGGAGTGTTTTGGGGTGTCGTCATATTGTTGTGCATCATGCTTTCATTAGGCATTGTAATTGTACTTGTGTACTTGGGTATATGCAAGGGTGCCTTATTAACTACTCAAATTGCGTGACAATATTCAATCGAAAATGAATTCTGTGTCGCCTTCTTGAACAGTCATTTTTTTCATCGCTTTATGAGGATAAGGTAAGAGTAAAAGAACAAGGTAGGCCCCTTCCCGATTTAAAACTCGAAGTTTTCCTTGTAATTCCTGTTCTGGCCGAGAGACAATTAACACCCCGGCGTGTTGATAAAAAAAAAAATTCAATTGAAGTAAAATGAAGAGTCCATCTTTAATTTAGCGCGGTGCACAACCACCATGTTCGTTACGAGCCGCCTCTGCTCGGCACACAAAACAAGAATAAATTATATGTAGAACGAAGTTTTTCCTGTCTGAAACATACATTAGTTGATAGAAGATATAATAATTTCTCAGAAAATAATTTGGAAATATACATAATTGTAAATTATAATGAAAACAAATAGGAATATTTCTTCGGTAAATTATTAATAAATTCCGTAAATTATTTCTTCTGTTAATTATTTTTTTTATTTCTGAAGGTATATTGGCATTTTTTAATTTTTGTATTTACTTTTTTGTTTGATGCTAATTTAATTTTGTGTGCGAATAATATTTAAAATGTCAAATATGGTATATTTAATCAATATGTATAATCTTTATTATAATACTAAAATTATAATATTTCATTCACCTTAAATATCTCATTCAAAATATAAAAATAAGTTGACATATGGATTAACAGTTTTGGGTGCATAAAATTGTTTTGCAAAGTCTTGATCTTTTTCTTGCGTGTTTTTGCACTTTTAATATATTTACTACACGTTTTAGGAAGTTTTAATGCACGAAAATCCGGTCTTTAATGATCGTATGAACACTGATTTTGAAGTTCGGTAAAATTAAGATGTCGTCTGTAATCTTAACTGAAGTGAATCACGTTTTTGGCAAACAGATTTTTGGAAGGCGTGGGCACGTCGTTAATGGTATCCCCTGTTGCAGGTGTATCTCGCTCTGTTCCGGCCGCTGCGGGTAACGAGGCACCAATTCAAGAAGGTCCTCAGCTGCATGAAACTCATCCGGCAGCTCCAATACCAGCAGGTATACGCTCAGGAAAAGGTCACCAAAGTGGACAGTCTGTCGCTCGTCCTGTCCGGCAAGTGAGTAACCAGCACCTCCGAGCAGTAGCCAGCAAGCGTTTATTCTATATTAGATCACTCTGCACACTTCACTACTTGCGGCACACCTCACACTCCCAACACACTTCACTCTCCCGACACACTTCACTCTCCCGACACACTTCACTCTCCCGACACACTTCACTCTCCCGACACACTTCACTCTCCCGACACACTTCACTCTCCCGACACACTTCACTCTCCCGACACACTTCACTCTCCCGACACACTTCACTCTCCCGACACACTTCACTCTCCCGACACACTTCACTCTCCCGACACACCTCACACCTCACACTCTAGACACACCTCACACTCTAGACACACCTCACACTCTAGACACACCTCACACTCTAGACACACCTCACACTCTAGACACACCTCACACTCTAGACACACCTCACACTCTAGACACACCTCACACTCTAGACACACCTCACACTCTAGACACACCTCACACTCTAGACACACCTCACACCTCCACACACTCACACTCTAGACACACCTCACCTCTAGACACACCTCACACTCTAGACACACCTCACCTCTAGACACACCTCAGACACACCTCACACTCTAGACCAGTGGCTCTCAACCTTTTTGGGATCACGGAACACTTTTAAGTGGTCTCGATTTTGGCGGAACACCATTATCATAAAATTTGTAAATCTAATGTAAATCACACAAAATAATTGGAAGATTAATATTTAATTGAAATAAAGATATATATTACATGGTAACTTATTTTAATGAGAAATTTGCGCTTGACGACCTTTACAAATTTCCTCAAGGTTGGGTCTTATGTAAGAGAGCGCTACTCTCATTTCTTCTTCTAAATTGGTAAGTCTTTCTCTTTTTTTGCTTTTAATATTTGTTAGAGTTGAAAATCCAAGTTCGCACAGATAGGACGTCGAAAAGAGCAACAAGATATTCAACGCTCGTTTTGCAATAAATGGATGTTCATTCTCGATGGAAATCCAAAACCTTTCCACTCCTTCTTTGAATTTTAGTTGTAACGTTCGATCCGTTGATATATTAATAAACTCATCTGCTTCCTGAATAGAAAAATCTTGGTTCATTATATCAAATTCACCAAATGGATTTCGCGCCCAATCAAAGTCTTCAATATTAAGAGATGGAAAGTAATGAGTTATTTTGTCTTGCAATATTGACAAATGCTCTGCCACATTTGAAATCATTTCGTTAATGTTAACAATATTTTCCGTTGCTAATAACGGAAACATATCAAATTTGCGATTTTGAGCAATACGATTTTTCCAAAGCAAAAGCTTTTTCTGGAAAGCTAGCAATTTGTCTGTGGATGTCAGAATATTTTCATTTTTTCCTTGAAGAGATGTACTGACTGAATTTAAGTAGCTGAAGATATCGGCTAAATATGCTAGCTTAGTACACCATGCATCATTTTCCAAATATTTTACGTATACATCATTACCCTCTTGTCTAAAAAAAACTAGCAATTCCTGTTTCAACTCATGAACTCGGGTTAGCACTTTTCCTCTTGAGAGCCACCTCACTTCAGAGTGCAAAAGCAAACATTCATATTTGGATTCCATGGTGTTACAAAGTTGTTTGAACATACGGGTTTTTAATGGTCTCGATTTAATATAATTCACCATATGTACGACTTGTTCCAAAACAGACTTTAAGTTTGCTGGTAGACTCTTCGAAATCAAAGATTCCCTGTGCAGAAAGCAGTGAGTAGAGACTATATTTGAATTTATTGCTTTAACTCGACTACAAAATCCCTTAATACTGCCACGCATGGCTGGAGCTCCATCAGTACAGATTCCTGCGCAATTTTCCCAGGATAATTTCCATTCTTCCAAATAAGATGATACTGAATTAAATATGTCTTCTCCAGTTGCGTGACCAATAAGTTCCTTGCAGAATAAAAACTGATTTATTATTTCAGTGTCGTCAACAAAGCGAATAAATCCGATTAATTGGGCTTTGCCACTTATGTCAGTGGATTCGTCAATTTGCAGCGCAAAATTTTTTGTACTTAATTTCGCCGTCACTGCGTTCTCTATAAAACCTGACATATCTATAATTCTTCTTTTTATCGTATCGTCCGAAACGGGAATTTTTAGGACGTCTCGCTGCGCTTCATTGCCAAACATAATCTTAACAATTTCTAAACATGCGGGCAAAATTAGCGATTCTGCGATATCATGCGGCTTTTGCTTCAATGCAATTAGTTCTGCCACTTTATAAGAAGCGATTTGCGCTTTATCCGAAATTGTAACGCTCTTTCGAAAGCATGTTGCTTGCACTTCTTGATTTTTCAGCAATCTTTCGAAATAATCTTTACCTTTCGAAGTTAGACAAGAATGTTTTGTTGAAAGGTGTCGCTGTAACTTAGCTGGGACCATTGCACTGTTAGCCAATTTTTCACCACATACAATACATCTCGGAATAGGAACATCTTGACTACCGCTCCATGTAAAACCAAACTTCAGATATTCTTCCGAATAATGCCGAACTGATTCGGATATCTTTTTACGTTTATTTTCGGCATTTTGTTGCCTTGCATATCTCCTTCAATTGAAGAAGACCTGCTTGTACTCGCCCCAACATTAACCTCACTTTCAGTCTTTCTTTTCAAAAATGTGTCCATATTTCAGATTTAAAAGTCTTGTATAAATGCTAAAATAAGCAACTAAAAAAGATAAGAATACTGTTAAAACTACACAACTTGCATTTCATCTTACCAATTTCCAACAATATAAAATATATATATACAATAAAAAACACACTCACGAAAACTAGATATTTATATTAAATTATGGCTGAACCGCAGATCGAAATTGCGCTTTTGTTATTTACGTACGAAGAAAGAGAAACAGCACGAAATCAACACTACGTAGCGCTCCCTGCGTTATCGAGTACACTAGAAATTTAGTGGTATTCCCCGGAGTAACTCCAAACGACGTAACTGCGTCGTTCGATAATTACACTGTTAATATTATTGACTGTTCCGCGAAAATTTAGAATAATATTGAATATTTTTGCTAAATTTCAAATAATTAACAAAACTATGTAGTATTTATTTTATAGTAATAAAAAAATTTACTGTTTCTTATTATATTATATTCAAAATTTTCGCGGAACACCTGGGACAGCTTCGCGGAACACCAGTGTTCCGCGGAACGGCGGTTGAGAACCACTGCCTAGACACACCTCACACTCTAGACACACCTCACACTCCCGGCACACCTCACAAGCAATTTTTACTTTCTCGTAAACGTACGTATATACGCAGTTATACTCGTAGTATAGAGTAAGTTATGTAATGCTGTGCGAATAAACAGCGGAAAATTCATTGTCAGGCAACTGTCACGAAAACAGTTGCTAAATTTAGAGAAAAAATCCTCTAACACATGGTGTAGCCATAATGCCCGTTTTGTGGGTCCTTGATGCTGGAAAACCAATTGGAAACGAAACGTCCGTCCGTCTTGTGAAAACTACTAGCGCCTAAACCATTCGTATGATCTCTTCCAAATTGATGATCCCTGTCCATCTGGCTCTAGTTGAAGCTTTGAGGTTTTGAAAAACATTCTTTAAAATTTGGGGGTTTTTGGTTTGCATGATGCTCTCCGGACATTTTCAACATTTTCTCAAAAACGGCTTCAATTTTTTCTTTAAATTTCTTGTAAGAATAGAGTAAAATACGCTAGTAAAGGTGGCGTATGTTCCATTTTCACAGTTAACTTTGAATTTTTGAAAATTGCAAAAGTCTGATTTTTTCGGCGTCATCCTACAACTATGAAATTGAAGACAAGAGATTTTTCCTTCAAACAAAATTTGTTGTCCATAAATAGTTCTTTCGTTAAGCTCAGGTACATTTTTTTGAGAATTTTAGTTGTTTCTGTGCAATTGTGACTGCAATATTTGCAATTTTAAAAAATAACAAAAAAATGTTTTCTCGAAAACGGCTTCAAATTTTTTCTTTAAATGTTTGGTAGGGTAATGCCAAATGTATCCTCTACGATGACATAAACGCCACATTCCTCTATTCTTTTGTTTTTTCCGAAATTACAAAAATGTATTTTTTGTACTTGTCTCAAGTCTAATATTTATATCGAGGCGGTTTCTTCACGTTATTGTATTTATGAGTACATGTGCTTTAAATTATTGTCAAGCAATGTTTCCCAGAAACTCTACCGTTTTTTTTTTTGTTAAAATGAGCTCTAAATTCTGTATTTTCAGAAATGCTCAAACGCCATTTTCTCAAAAATGGCTCCAATTTTTTTCTTCAAACTTTTCCAACGGAAAGTGGTAATGGCAGTGTTTAATGTGACGTAAAGTTGATTTTGGTGTATACTTTTGATTTTACAAAAATTACACAAATGTAATTTTTTTGAAATATCTCTCACGCCGTTAATATGTTTATTTCAATGGATTTGTATACATTATTGAATTTGTGAGTGAAAGTTCTACAAATTACTTCTTATGAAGTTTTTCAAAAACTCAATAAATTTCTGTGAAAAAGAGCTTTAAATTTCGCATTTACAGTAACGCTTAACGCCGTTGTCTTAAAAACGGCTCCAAATTTTGTAGTGAAAACTGCTATTTAGGACAAGGTTTTAGCCATCTTTAATATTCTTAAAATAATCTTTCGGTTCTACTATTTGGAAACCGAAAAGTTGAGAAAGTGTATTTTGGGCGTCGATGGATGGCAGCTGGCAAAAGGATGAGGTAAGACCGTAAAGCCAATCCACACCAAAGAAATTGGAGAACTTTACTACAAGAAAGTCCATGCCATTCTGTAGCACCTCTAGTTTTAAATTAATTTTTTTTCTCAAAAACAGCTCCAATTTTTTAAAATTTTCTCCACATATGTTATAAGGGACGGTAAAAAATATGGTGCAAGACCCATTTTCGGGTATCGCTCGTTTTTTCAAAATTGCAAAAAATTAAAACTGCAAAATGAAAGGAAGATATTTTTGCCTTAGTGTAAGTCTGATGTTCAAAATTAACTCTTAAAAAAGGCCATTTGAGTTTTTTTAACAAGTAGTTTTTTTAAAAAAAACGCGCTTGAAATTTACGATTTTCCCCCCAAATATACTCGAATTTTTTTCTTTAAATTTTCTCCATTTATGTAATAACAATAAGGGACGATAAAAAATATGTACTGCTAGTCAAATTTTCGGGTATTGCTCGTTTTTTTTCAAAACTACAAAATTGAAGATAGAGACTTTTGTCTCGGACAAAGTCTGTTTTACAAAATTAGCTCTTTAAAAAAGGTCGTCATTTTTATAGTTTTTAGTTTTAGTATTTTTTTTATATTTAGTAGGTTTCGCGTGATTTCCGTTTGAAGTTAATGAAACAGAAATGGGCGTCCCATCTACTATGGGCCACAAGAAAAGTTCGGAAAATTATTACTTACTATTGAAAATTCCTATATTCTTTGATTTTATTCTCTTCTGAAATTTGTAATCCCGCTCCCTATTTCCTGCGCTTCGTGAACGTAACTTCAGGTGTTCCTGGCTATCGAAGTTGGTGCAGGTATGCACCATAGGCGCGTCGTTGATATTGGGTAGATTAGGATTATATTATCATTCATTTCTGATACTTAACATGAAAGAAAATTGAGAAAATTGAGTATCATCAATTTGAACGAACATTTTAATTTTATATTACCTCCGTATGCTGCCATGGGGAAACAAGGGAGCAATGTATATTTGAGAATTTCATTGTTGAAGGCGATAAACTAAGATATTGAAATGTGAAATTCTTTTGAAATCTTCTCTTACGGAGGAACCATTACGAGTCTTTGTTTTATTTATTTATTTATTTATTTATATTTTTTTATTTAACGTCAAAAGATGGAAACGTAACGTTTGTTCTTTGATTAGTAATAAGAATTTGGAAAAGTTTTTTCAGGTGGGTAAACGTATGGAGGTGCATTTAGCATTACATGTTCAGACAAGGAGTAGCGTGTAATTCGTGTACAAAGGAGCAGATTTGGAGAATATTAGAATGCTACAGTATTTCGAGCTATGAGCATTTGCTTGCAAGATCTATCACTGTTACTGCGTTGTAAAATGTATATCCCAAATAAATGTGTATCCTCATATAAATGTGTATCCAAAGCAACACTGTCAACAATGCGCAAAGCAGTCGCCGCCGCATAAAATTTAAAAGCTAAAATAGGCATCGGATATGTTCGTAAATACACAGAATTCAATGCTAGAAATGGATTTTTGTTTACATTTTGAATAAAAATAATATTTTTTACACTTCCTTTATTTACGGGATAAAGTAATGTTTGAAGCATGGTGGAAGTAACCACCATGGTTTGAAATATAAGAAAGGCAAAAATTAAGACATAACATTACATAACGATAACATCATATTGCGAGAAAGTATGTGCTGTAGCACTTAGTTTCTTTTTGAGAAAATTTTGTTTGCGTTTATTATTATTATTATTATTATTATTATTATATTATTATTATTATTATTATTCGGGACGGGTCAGGATGGCTCTCTGACACCCTAGGTCCTGCAGCTGTATGGATCATTGACGCCGCCAAGGTCCCTGTAGAAAGTCATGGATCCGGTAGAGGCTTTGTTTGGATAAAGCGGGCTAATTACTTTTTGCTCCCAACGAGGGGATAGACGAATACGGCTGGAAAATTGACGGTCTAGAAGACATGATACGGGAGACAGACGGAAATACCTTAGTGGGCGGTGACTTCAACGCTAGAGCACTGGAATGGGCATGACGGTGTCGAACAGTAGGGGAATATACTTATTGGAGATGGCGGCCAGACAAGACCTGACAGTACCGAACGGCTCCCATCCCTACCTTCAGGCGGCCCGTATACACGGAAACTATTCCGTACATCACGTTTGCAACCGGAGAGCTCACAGCCAGAGTGACGGACTGGCGGGTGATCGAGGACTACACAGGTAGTGACCAGTGACCACCAGTAAATCACACTTTGTCTGTGGCCAAGAGGGTGCTCACGCTGGCAGAATTTCGGAGGCAGAAAACCGGGCTGGAATGTCAACAAGTTAGATAAACCAAAACTAATTGAAAACCTTCAACATGAAGCAGCAAGGATAATGCAACGCTCTTTGAAAATCCGCGCCGAGAGGCTTATGGGAGAAACTATGTTCGCCCTGCGCAAGGCCTGCAACCCATCAATGCCCCGCAAGACACAACCCTGGAAAGGCAGACAATTGGTGGACGGAAGAGATAGCGGAGCTGAGGAAGAACTGTCTCAAGCTTCGACGATGGGCCCAAAGAGCGAAACTGAAACCTGAGCCGGGCGCGCTGCAGTCCGCCCAACACAAGGAGGCAAGAAGAAATTGAGAAGGGCGATCGACCGAAGCAAAACTCCGTACTGGAAGACCCTCATCGGCGAATTCGATAGAGACCCATGAGGACAGGGCTACAAGTTGACCCGAAAACTCATGGAGCGGACATCGGAGGCAAGCATCGACGCCGACTCCATACATCTCATTGTGGACGTATTGTTTCCCAGACCCCCGCTTAGACCACCGGACCAGCACGTCGAAAATAGTACAGATATGCCGCTCTTCGAAGAACGAGAACTCAGAGAAGCAACCACCAGCCTCAGAACAGGAAGGACCCAGGGACTGATGGCATACCATCAACAGTTCTGAAAGCAGCGGCACGAGAATGCCCGAATCTCCGGCTTAACATGTATAACACCTGCTTAAGAGAGGGTATAATCTTCCCTAAGCGATGGAAGAAGCAGCAGTTGGTCCTAGTGGACAAGTGTGAGGGTGGACTCCGCCTGCCATCGTCCTACAGGCCTCTCTGCTTGCTCGACACGGCTAGGAAGCTACTCCAAAAGCTGCTCAAACCACACCTGCTGATGGCGATCCGCGCTGGCGGAATCGTATCGGAGAGACAATACGGTTTCAGGACCGGGCGATCTACTGCGAACGCAGCCAAAGTTGTAATGGAAACCGTTGAGGACTCTCGGCACGTAACCCACCATTCCCTCAAAGCATTGAATTGAATAATTTGATGCCTTATTTTACGTGGCGAGACTCATGCGATGAGGCCTGCTCTTCCGTCTGATTGCGCAAGTTTCGCTACGCTCCTTTCACCAACTAGGGAGATAGAAGGCATTACTTGGGCGACGAAACAGGCAATTTGCATTTAGATCAGAGGCTTCATTTAGGCTTGAGCTTTTACATTCAGTAAATCTACTAACATGGGCCAGCCGGATTTGCTTCCCCTCCGAAAGAAGGCGTATGAAGGATTTTTAGCCCTTAAAAGCCCACGGCTTCGAACTTGGGTAAAACAGTCCGATACGCTAACCTAACGCATAACATCGCCGCCGCAACTAGTGCTGTTAGCAACACTAGACGTGCGGAACGCTTTCAACTCGGTTAAATGGACGAATATCCTGATGGCTCTGGAGAAGAAGTTCAAGGTACCACGCCACATCCTACGAATTCTCGGAGATTACATGAGGGAGAGGATACTAGTTTATAATGCCGCAGACGGCCCCCGCAACAGACACGTTATGGCGGGAGTATGGCAAGGATCGTTATGGGGACTGGACCTATGGAACGTCTACTATGACGCCATACTAAAGATGGAAATGCCTGAAGACATTGCCCTATTAGGATACGCCGACGACATTGCAGCCGTCATCCAGGCACGCACGATGACAACACTCCAGTGGAAGCTTATCCAGGTGATGAGACGAGTTACAAGATGGATGGAGGATCATGGGCTTGGCCTAGCTACGTAAAAGACAGAACTCGTCGTTTTGACAGGAAAGCGGACCCCGACGCTGATTCTCATTATTGTCGATACCGAAGTATTCCGAACGAAGCCGTCCGTGAAATACCTTAGCCTCACACTTGACACCAAACTCACCGTCGGTGAACATAAAAGACGGGCCGCGGATAAAGCTTCGCAAGAGACTGGTACACTGAGCAAGGTGATGGCCAACGTCGGAGGACCGAGACCAACCAAGCGGCGTCTCATCTCCGTGGCGCACTCCAGCTGTTGGATGCTGTATGGATCAGAGATATGGACCGATGCATTCGCAAGGGAACATCACAGCCATCGCTTGAGCGCGGTACAGAGGAAAGTAGCACTGAGAATTGCCTGCTTCCATGGAACTGTGTCCGAATCTGCAGTATTTGTCGTGGCTGGACTTACACCCATTCACCTTCTTGCTCATTAGAAGAAACTCATCCACCAAATGAAGACTGAATCGGGAAGCCGACGAGCCCATAGAGAAGCCAGATCCATCACAATGAATCACTGGCAGAACACGAAAAAAAACGAAAGCAGAGGACGATGGACAGCTAGGCTCGTCCCGCAGATATCCCCTCGGATCGGGTGTAATCACGGGTAAGTCTCTTTTCATCTAACACAGTTCCTCACCGGTTTCCGATTTCCGCAAATATCTCTACCGGATAACGCTGAACACACATTCAGATAACGCTGAACACACATTCTTTGTGTGCGAGAGATGGGCAGCCGACAGAAGGCCACTAGAAGAATGGGTTGGAGCTATAAACCCTGATAACATCATTGAGATGATGCTTACTAGCGAAAAGAGTTGGAGCGGGATATCTACCTACGTGGAAAAGGTACTCCGCACCAAGAAACTAGAAGAAATCCCAGGCTAATAACAACTTAAAGGAGTATAAAGGAGAGATAATTTAACGAGATAAGCCCCCGAGGGCGAACGACAAGACACCATTCCGAAGTATCGCGAAAGCGGTTCCAGAATGGTTCCCCTATTTAAGGAAGAAAGGGTTCGTGGTTTTAGTGGGTAAGAGTCCCACACTACTCAGGCGTGTACACCCTCGTCAGTGTTCATTAGAATTTCCACAGTTTCCCTCGTAACAACCAAACTTTAAAAAAATATTATTATTATTATTATTATTATTATTATTATTATTATTATTATTATTATTATTATTATTATTATTATTGCACCGCAAGATTTTGAAACTGTCTGTGGGACTCCCTTAGTTGGTCTTACCCACTAAAACCCCCTCCATTCCAGCCAGAATGTCTTAGCAAGGAATCGCAGCTGTGGCATTTCTTCTTGAAAGACTGGCTCGGTGATCTCTAGGATCCTTCTAATCCAATCCCCTGAGGTCTTCTTCTCTCTTCTTCATAACTCTTTTCACGTAGTTATGAATTTTTGGCCAGTTTTCTTCTGTATCTAGCATTTCTTCTACTATGTTTAGTGACAACGCCTTTCCAATGCGAGATTTCCTTATTTCACTGTCTACTTCAAAATCTCAGCTGTAAAAAAACACATTTTTTGCGTCATCTTTTTCCGCAGTTGGTACACCTATAGTAGCTAAGTAAGTAGCTCCTTAAGCTTCCATGGCCTGTGAAGGTTTGTGTCAGATAGTAATCGGTCTCACCGTGCTTTCGTTCAACTCATTTTTTAATATCATGTATTTGACTATAAGTCTATCTATCTGTCGTTTCTTTTCTCCAGCGGTCTTGCCACATCTGAAAGAGTTCCTCCCTTGCTTCTTCACTCTTTCTTTCTGCTTCTCCCTTTTTGAAGTCTGCATTTCTTTCAGATTTTTGTAGACTGATGTTCTTTCCTTCGTCAGAAGGTCCGCCTGCTAGCACAAGGACAGCACTTTCAGAGACTGTTCGGTAGGCAGAGATGATCCTCTGTGCTACCCCTCTCTGTACCGACAGCAGGTTTCTCCTGTACTTTTCTACTTTCATAGCGCCCGCCCATGCCCGAGCTGCATGCAGCATTTTGCACAGGACTGATCCTGCTACCGGTCGTCTTTTCTTTTCCCTTCCTCCCGCTTCCATTGCCTTCATCGCTACCTTCTCCACATGCGGTCCAAAACTCAAGCAATTGTCGATTTCTACTCCTAAATAAGTAATGTGATTCTTCCATTGTATTTCATTGCCTTCCACCTCTATTCTCGGCTTCCTAAAGTCCCTTCTCTTGGTGACCAGAACGGCCTCTGTTTTCTCTGTCGCCATGTCTAATTTTCGTTTATCCAACCATCTCTTTCTCTTCGTTTTCCGCTGCGACTACAATCAAGGTGTCGTCCGCAAATCGTATAATATTTACTTCCCTTAGGAGTTGCATCTTTAAGAAGTCATCATAAACCAGATTCCATAGTATTGGGCCTAATCGAGATCTTTGGTGGGCTCCACATGTCATTTCTTCTTTAATACTCCAAATATCTACTTCTTATATAATGCTTCTCTCACTTAGGTAGTCTCCTATAAGATTCTTCAGATAATCTGGGATATTCCGTCTTTCCAATGCCTCTTTTACATCTTCCCAACCCAAGGAGTTGAATGCGTTCCGAATGTCTATTGCTATAAGGATCCTTTCTTCCTGTTGCTACCTTCTCTTGCCGTTTTGGCCAGTTTGACGGCTTCCCTGATAGCGTCGATCGTCGATCTGCCTTTACGTAACCCGTACTGGTTATGAGCCAAGCTGCCCTGTCCTATCATGTTTTTCTCCAAGCGAAAGAATCAGGCTTTCCAGCATTTTGTCCATGGTATCCAGAAGGCAGATGGGCCTGTACGATCATGCACTGTCAACAGCCTTGTGTCTCTTCCTTAATAGCGCAAACTTCTGACGCTGCCAGTTTTTGACAAAGCCTCCATATCTCAAGCACTCATTGAAGACTTCCAATACAAGGACCGGATATTCTGTGATGACTACTTTCAGTACCGCGTTCGGTATCCTGTCCAACCCAGGTGCCTTGCCTGCTTTCAAACATTTACCAACTGTTTGAAGTTCACGAGTCGTGAACATGTCTGCCTCTACTGCTTTGTCGTAGCTATTCCTTTTGCTTTTTGGACGTTTAGGAAGTAGATGCCTAATTATTTCTTCGACCCACGTTTTATCACTTAGAGCAGGAATATTCCGCCTCCCATTCAACTTCCTCTTAGCAATTTTATAAGGCAAGCCCCACGGATCGTTTCGATTTCTAATAGCAGGTTTCTCCAGCACATGTCCTTGCTTTTTATTGCACGGTTGAGTTCCTTCCTTTTCCGCTTGTAATCCCTTCTCAGACGTTCATCCCCCTTTGCTCTCGTACATCTTCTTCTGGCTGCTACACAATCACTCCTTAGGAGGGCTATTTCGGTGTCCACTAATATTTTGGTCCCCGACGATAACTGCTGACTGTCTTTAGGGGCATCGATAGATTGCAGGTCCTCTGGATTACCTTTCGAGCCCTGTCTGCCATACTGTCTATTGTTTGGGGTTGAACTCCCCACCGTAGTTCTTGAGTGTACCTGGATTCTGTCAGGGATCTTTTCATTAATCTTAGGAGCTTTCTCTGTCCTATTTCCATTTGTGTATATTATTTTCCTCTCGCTGAGTTAGTTCTCTAGAATCCTCACAAGGTACTCAGGGACCTTTTTAGCTACCAGCGTCTGTATTGTCTTTCCACCTGGCGCAGTTGAATGCCTTTCTTATATCATTCGCCACCAATGCGCAAAAACTTTTCTTGCTTTTGGCTGTTTCGGCATACTGGACTGCTTCTATAATAGCGTCTATTGTCGAGAGACCCTTTCTAAACCCAAACTGTCTCGTTAAGAAGTTTATTCCTGCAGTCATGTGTTTCTCTAATCGTAGGAGGAGCAAACTTTAAAGTAATTTACTCATCGTATCCAGCAGGCACAAAAGTCTGAACGATGACGTCTGCTCAATTGGTTTATTTCCTTGGTATGAGATTTAGCTTCTGCTGTTTCCAATCCTTAAAGTATTTCCCTAGTTCAGGGCAGCGATTAAAGTCATCCAGGAGACATTCGGAATATTCTTTAACCCCTATGCCAAGGATCGCGTTAGGGATCCCGTCCGGTCCTGGTGCTGTTTTCTTCTTGGTCTTCCTAATTGTTTGTACCAATTCATCCTTTGTGAAGTAATTAACTTCGTCGAAGTGGTAGTCAGTGGGTCTATTCCTTACCCAGCATTCTGTGTTAGGAAAAAAATATCTGACCTTCACCCACTCTAGGTCTTCCAGTCCCGCACTGTTGAATGGTTTAAATTTCCCCATAACTATTTATAGGCTTTTCTCCAGGGGTCATTCTCCACCTCATTTACTAAGGCCTTCCAGTATTTGGTTTTACTTTTGATTTTGGATTTAAAACGTTTACAACACCTCCTATAGTTTTCCCTAAGTCGTATGTCCGTTTTGGCTCTTGTTGTGAGCCTACGAGCTTTAACACATACTTTACGGAGTTCTGCAATATCCACAGTCCACTAGTACACATGGTTTTTTTCCTCCTTAGGCCCCTGTATCTAGACATTGAGACTTCACACGTATCTTTAATGGTTTTTCGCATTTCCTTTACTACCTCTTCGAGGCTCGCGGCTTTCTTCCCCATCACATATTCTTTAACAGTTTAACTTCATCAAGGAATGTTATATACCGGGAGCGGTAGCTCAGTGCATCAACTGATGTCCCTGCAGCGCTTCTGACCGGGAGGTCCTAGGTTCGAGTCCTGACGGCGGCAGGATTTTCGACACTAGCTTTTCAGCTAGGTCGAATTCAGTCGCTGTCTGGAGGATAATTCTAGCTGCCGGCTGCTCTGATCGGTAGTTTTCCGTGGTTTCTCCGATCAACACCAGGCGAATGCCGGAGTAGTACCCTATCAAACGGGCCACGGACCGCGCGCGATCTTCCCATTCCTTGTCCTATCCTCTCCCCTTACACATACTTACACTAACATGCACTACACTCCCACATATCCCGGAAGACAGGTCGGGAGCTTAGAGCTTGTCCCGGCTGGGGCGATGCCCCGCTGGTGGGAGAGTCTTGGTTAGGGGGAAACCCCACTAGCCGACGGTAGGTCGGCGCCGGATCTCGCCATCCAGCGGGAGATCACCGCCATCTCCCGAGGAAAATACATGCACTACACTAACGGGACTAATGACCAGAGCAGTTGACGTGCCCGGAAACATTAAAAAATCAATCAAAAATATCAAGGAATGTTATGGCATTTTCTTCGTTTAGTTTTTTGCTATTCCTTGATGGTTCGAAGTTTGGTTGTATGTCTCTTCCGGTCCTCTTACCAGAGGGTGAAGTGGGAAATTCAATATAGCGATGATCGCTAAGTGCCTCTAAATCAAGAACTTGCCAGTCCTGAACATTCCTGTCTATCTTTGAGGTTCCTATTGTCAGATCTATTATGGAAGATACAGCACCTCTCTGAAAGGTGCACGAAGTCTGTATTTAAAACCACCAGATATTTCCTTGCCATGAATTCGCAGACAATCTTACCTCTACGATCAGATCTGCTTTCACTCCATTCCGGGGACTTGCTGTTAAAGCAATAATAGTAAAGTAGAAGTGTGCCACAAGTAAGTGGAAGCAATGACACACCAAGTTTGTGAGGATTACAGGATGTATAGGCGAGTGACAGCTAATAGCTGCTCCGATAATTCACCTTCTACGGCAGGGGGAGGTCCCATCGTGCTATTCTACTACCCCCCCCCCGACACTACACGGGGAATTATTATTATTATTATTATTATTATTATTATTATTATTATTATTATTATTATTATTATTATTATTATTATTATTATTATTATTATTATTATTATTATTATTATTATTATTATTATTGTTATTGTTATTATTGTTGTTATTATTGTTATTGTTATTATTATTGTTGTTGTTATTATTATTGTTATTGTTATTGTTATTATTATTATTATTATTATTATTATTATTATTATTATTATTATTATTACTAGCTGACCCGGCGAACTCTGTTCCGCCTTAACAGCCGGTCCCATCTTTTTCTCGCGTCGCACTCACTGTGAGAAACTGTACTATCCTTGTTGCACTCGTGATAATAAAGCAATTGCAGATTTCTGTTTTTCTCTCAAACAAAGAAGAATTTCAAAAAACGCTCTGGTATTAAATAGATAATTAAAAAATCTATTACGTAGCAAAGCGTTTTTTTTTTGGAATTGATTTTTGTTTAGGAGATAAATACAAAGCTGTAATCATAGGGACCGGCTGTTAAAGGCAATAAATAATCAGATTTTAGAATTTATTAAGTTAAATTGTTTATTAGAAAATACAAATAAAAAAATTAAGTAGATTAATCATTCATTATTGTTCCTGTATTTTGGTGCATAGGTTGCACTCTTCAGTTAAGTACCTTTTGATACACGACATTTTTTCTTTTATTATCAGGCGCAAAAACAAACAACGCAGATGATCTTCCGACCCGTGAACATACCACATATAATTGACCATGGAAAAACATGGATATTCTAGATTCAAACCACAAACTTTCAAGGATTGGCCTTGTGATTTGTTGATGGTCATGGCGAATGCAAGACGGATCGGAAATTGAAGTCTTTTAAATTGAAACGTCATATTGGTTGGGATCATCGGGATCCTCGGAATGAGAACTTCCTCACCTTTGAATTTTCCTTTGAATATCGTCGCGTAAATTACATTGTTCATCAATTTTCTAACCACCAAACGCGTACCGTTGCACAGTTTTGGTTGGTTTATGTTTCGAAGCATGATTACTGTGGAGCCAACTTTTAGGCGTAAATTGTGCGGTGGTAAGCCAGGCACAGTTACTCTTGTGATTGAGAAGCACGAAGTCGAGCCATACTAACTCGGCGCTCTTCATGTGCAATTTCTTGTTCTTCTTCAGTCCTTTAATTAGCAATGTTTCGTATCCTTCTTGTATTACGGGGCTGTCGGGAAAGATTCGATCGTCTTGGTTGCGGCATTGTTAATTATACTTCACTTTACTTTTTAGCACGCTTTTATTAGCTCCACTTGTATCTTTGCTTGATTGCTTGCTTGTTCTCCGCTGCAGAACACTTCTGCACAGAAAACTTAGGCGAAAAGACGCGAAAGCATACGAAAACGCGTGAAAACGTGCGAAAACCCGCGAAATCACGCGAAAACATGCGAAATCAC